>VDFB02176619.1:0-12317 GCA_007258455.2 Sequoia sempervirens
GAACCCTAAATCTTCAAGTAATTTAAAAGATAGAACAAAGGAACCATGCAAGATGAGATAACACAAATGATTTCACCAGGAATAACCACAATGTCTTCAATTGTATTAATCACCAGAAAATACTGCAACAATTCAACTGTTCTGAATATAGTGTTTGCTTCAAGAAACTTCAAATACTCTAACTATATCTCTTGCTCTATTATTGTCTTGCTATGTCTATATCCAATGTCTAACCCTTACAATGAGGCAAGAATGCCTATTAATATCAAATTCCCCCCCCCCAACATGTCGGCCTAGCCAAACATTTTACAAAATAAACAAAATCGCCAAAACAGGTCGGCCCAGGAAAATAAACTAAGGCACACATTTAATGCCATCATCCAAGTCGGCCAAGGCACAGTCCCCAAGGAAGTCCGGTCCAATGCATGCCCTATGATAATAGGGAAGCACAAATCTCGAACTTAAGCATTAACTGCCACTCCCTTTGCCTTTCTCCTGCACTGACGTCCCTTGGACACTCGAGAATATTCTATCCAACTCAGCAATAGGTGGCGATGGTAAGACCCTGAGTCGGCATTTAATAGAATCTATCCCCTCCTTGGACCGTTCGACAATCTTATTCCAGTCCTCCCTGTTGGCCATGTACCTGTCTATCACCGCCAAGTATGTAGCTGCATCATCAAGCAAATGGGAGGTGACAGTTCCATCAGATTCCGGGGCATAAACCTCATGCCACCATTCCTTCAGTTGATCTAAGCTCAAATATTTGGGAGCTATTTTCTTCCTCCCTTCATCACCTCGAAGAAGGCAATGCATCCATCATAAACTGCTGTAAGATCGCCATCAATGGACTTCCTGCGTTTCTGCATCTTCTTTAGACCCCCTTGTCTGACCAGCAATGCCTCAAACCACTCCCATGGTTCATCCAGCCTGGAGGAAGGAAGGATTCCATCCTTGGCCAACTGCTCCTTTCCATGTCCCAGGATAGTCCTTGATTTCTGCAGCAGGAGGTCTATGTCATTCTTATCTTGAGACAAAATATGCTCTAGCAGTTCCTTTGCCCGGACTGCATCCTTGCCCACAGACAAAATCCCTTTGATAGCATCATCCCCTCTTGCCTGGACATCCATCAACCAGTCAGTGGCAGCTTGGGCAGAGGCCTTCATCTTTTCAATTCCGGAGATTGTCTCCTTAGGCAGAAAACCCAGAGTCCGAGAAGAGGATGGATGGAGAGACTGTAGAGGCCTCATTACCTCTTCTAGACATTTCCTCAACCTTTCATTTTCTCTCTTCAATTCCCGTTTGGATTGGGTCTCCTTCTTCAGTCAGTCAACAATTGTGGCACTCGACCCCTCAAACTCCTTAATATCTTGCTCTAGGGAGGCTGGCCCAAGGTTAATAGTTTGGACATTGTAGTCCTGGCCTGTTATATCATCTCTTGTCTTCTCTGCTGTAGGGGTGGCGATGTGAACTACCCTGTTATGCGCTTCATCCCTTTCCACCTGGGAAATTACCTTAGCAGCTTTCTTTTTCTTTCCCTTGCCGATTTGGGACAGCATTTCATCCCAATCTAACAGAGTATCCTCCACAATTACCTGTTTCTTCCGAGCAATCTCCTTCTCCAACCAGTCCGGAGCTACAGGGTCCGTCCAGATTCCTTCTGTTCTAGTTTCCCCTGGATCCTCTGTCACTTTCACTTCCTCTACGGCTGTCACCTTGACCTCCTCCTCAGTTGTCGCTTTGTCATCTTCTTTCTCCGGACTCTGCTCACCCTGGTCAGCCTCTCCAAGTCCCAGTTCCGGAAGCACTAGTGATGGAGTCCTAGCAGGTTTGTTTTCCTCCGGCTTAGGTGATCTGCGGCCTTTATCACTCTCCGGAGAATCCTCATACTGTACCAGTGGAGAAGTGTGCCTTTCCTCTATTTCTAGCTCGAGCTCGGCCACTTCACTGTACAATGCTCCCTCCTTAAACTGCTTGGCTTCCTCGCTAATTCCCTGCTCCTCTGGATTCTCCGGCTCTGGTGCACTTAGCGAAGGAGAAACAGGCTTGTCCTGCTAGTCAACTGGTTGTGCTGGAGGAGAGTCCTTCTACTTTGCTACATCCTTGGGAGAAGGAGTTCTTGATTTTCTGGTGTATACCTTGGTTTTCTCCCCTCTGGAGCTCTCCACATCCACAATTGAAGGCTCATCCTCCGAAGTGGTCTGGTCCTTCTTCTTTGTTGTCCTTGTGGTTCTTGCCTTCTTGGGCAGTGGAGGAGCATCCTCCTCTCCATCCTTCTCTGTTTCTTCCTCATCCGAGGACTTGCTAATTGTCAGGGTCTTCCACCTGCGTTTGCCAATCGGTTTCCTCTTCGTTGCAGGCTCAGCCCCCTTTGGACCTCTGACCTTAATCTTGAATGGTGATGTCTTTGTTGATTTCCCTTTGGGGTCTTCTTCCCCGGACTCCTCAGAAGTTGACATGGGGTTGAGATTCCCCATCAAATCAAAGGTTCAAGCCACTTTAGCATTCTCCAACTCCCAGACTTTATGCTTGACCCAAGAGAAGGTGAATCTCAACACAGGAGCCATCAGGTCCTCCAATTCTGTCACCTCGGGCTCACTCCAATCTATGTCCTCAACTGACCTGTCCTTTATTGGCTCGTAGACATGGTCCTGAACCAACTTTCCATCATCATCAAGCTGATCCAGAATCAGCTTAACATTGTATTGTCTGATGGCCTCAACTGGCAGCCGGGAATATCTCCTCTTCCTTGCATCAAGGTCATCCTTGAGATTGACCCAGTAGTCTTCTAGGTCCTCCTTATGCCTATATTCCCGGGTAGCCCTCTTCTGTGCCTCTCCGGTTATGTCGAAGTTCATTCTCTTCGAGTGAAAAGAGAATCCATAAGCTGCTAACTCCTCACCTGCAGTGTGAGCTGATTGAATAGATGGGCACATTTCCCCCACACCAATCCCAAGAGGGAAGTCTCCTCCAAATCATGTCTTATGCTTCTCCCTCTTCACAACTGCATCAAACTCACAAATCTGCCTTACAACTTCTAGCAGCACAATATGGTCAGTGGGATACCTGGGCAACCTGTAAGGGGCAACTGGGCATCCATCAACCCGGAGGTAGGTGAATGTAGGGAATTGGATAAACCACGCTCCGTAGTTCTTGATCAAGCCCCTAGCTCCATCGGATAATCTGATATGTTCTGCATTTTGAAGTGTCCGAGTAATGTGCATAGTGAATGCATCATTTGCCCTCCTATAATCTTTATGTCCTAGATGCAGCTCCGGATAAACTTCATAGATGATGTCTTGTCCAATGGTTCCCCTCGGAGTCAAACCCTTGTATGGGTAGGAGATGGCCAGCACGTACATGATGTAAGAAGACATATTGAACTTCTTCGCCTCCAGGACATTTCTCAGTTGTTTGTCAATCTCTGCACTAATGAGTCCTGCCCAGTGATAGTTTGTCCCCTGACTCATCTTGGTGATCACATGGACCATCCAATTCTCCAATACCCCTGCAGTTCTTAGTCCTGCCACCCTGCTCAACAGTGTGATGGCATCATACACGTCTGACCTGAATTTTACCCTGTGCAGCTGTTTGGGCAACTTGGAGTGGTGAGATTTCGGCTTCTCCAGCCATGAGTTGATGATCTGCTGAGCTTTGACTGGCTCATTCTCGTAATAGGTCTTAGCAGTATCAATGTTCAATGCATAGACCGAAGGAAGATCTGGCATGCTGAAGGTTCTTGCAATGGAAGCCGGACTGAAGTTGGCCAAGACTCGTCCCTCAGTGTTGATCACCATCTGGGTATCAAAATTGTACTGTCTGGCACATTCCAAAATCAACTCATAACATTGAACCGCTTGAGGAAACCCGGCCACATGCACTAGTGTGGAGTTCATCATTCCCAGTCTCAAAGCTGACTGATCCTTCTCAGCCGTTCTTTGTTTGAACTCCTCATAGCGCCAGGCACCAACATTCGTGTCAGATACCTCAGCCCACACAGAGGACACCTTGCTTTCTGGGAGCTGGCTCTTCATATCCAATCTCAAATGTTCTGTCTCGGAGGTTGAGGCTGCCCTGCACCAGCTTTGGACTTCCCAGCAACAACTTTACTTGATTCGGCCTACACATCCAAAAATCATCATTAGAACCCAATTATTATTCATAATCTAGTTCAAAGGGTTAGCACAAATCATATAAATCCATCAAAATCAATTGCTAACTACTAATCCATCAAGATCCAGAGAAATCAGACGGTCCGATAAAATCATGCAGTCCGGGAAAATACCGTTGGGGCGGAATTTCGGAGAAATCCGACCCAAACGGATTCCTGTTACCGAAGCATCATTATTCGAATAAATTATTAATGCGCGTGGGAAATCAAAGGATAATCATCAAATGCATTTATTGGCAACAAGAAATAAACATTAAACACTTATTCCGTTAATCCTATCATCAAAATATCAAAAGAACGGAGCCAGACAGGAAATCCGGAAAAATCCGGATGGGACAGATTTTCGCGAACAGCTTAAATGTACCAGAAATAACCCCAGCCCATGGAATAAGCCCAAACCGAGAAAATCCGGGAGCGAGGAAATTTCGCGACGACCTCGGAAACCCGAAAAAATGACGAATGCAAACCAAAACTCGAATGATCATGGGATCATCCCTACCCGATCTCGAATGATCACAATACTGATGACAAGCAACAAGACTCAGGACGCAAAGGGATTTAGACCCCTAGAAAGCACGCAAAGAATGAATCTCCACATGAAAATAAAGATGCCCTAATCTGAATGATCAAACCATCTGCCATTAAAACCAGAACAAGCTTTAAGGTTTTAAAATATCGGTTAAAGATTTACCTAAAGCCTTCTAATTCGAATAAGATGGGAGGCCAACATGATACGGGGCAAAGCCACTCAAGCACAATAAAAACCCACGTTCTGGGCCGGACACCAAAGGAAACCCTAATTCACACGAAAACGCATTTTGTGCCTGAAACAATCAAACACTCCAACCCAGAATCCTGTCTAAAGGATAAATATGTCGTCTCATGGATGAATGGAGTTCGCAAGGCAAGAAAACTGGGGTTTCAAAATAAAACGGGACGGACTCCGACTCTATAAATACCAAAATCAAAATCATATCAAAGGCCGACCCAATTCCAGCTATACCCAAGGCAAGAAACCCTCAATCATCAAGCAAGCAAACGGAAAGGGCAATGAATACATACCATGGATCAAAGCGAACGGAATTCGAGCTTAGAAAATCGACCACGCGGCAACACATCCAAGCAATGAAAATGCTGGCACCAGAACTCAAGAAATCCCCGCGCAATCAAACCAAGATCGATTCTCAAAGCTCCAAATGGAAATTCTAGATCGCCAGAGCAAATCAAAGAAGCAATGAAGTCAGAATGAGACTGAAAATGCCCTAAATTCGACCTTATACCCGTCTGAGCAAAGGTACCTTCACCATTAATGCGCGATGAGACGTTTTTGACAAGTCCAGAAACCCGAGCTCAACACGAAATTTTAGAAAATTCCAGAATGCGCGGAAACACGGATTCCGCGGAAATGCAGAAACCGGGGAAATGAGGAAGACCGGGATTTTGGCAGAATCCGGGAAAATCCGACAGGACCGGAAAATCCCGAAGTCAGGCAGAAACCCGGGATTGGAGAATCCTGCCAAAAACGGACAAGGAATCAGAGCCCGGGAAAATCCGCCAGAGACGGAAAATCCCGGATCCAGGTGAAAATCTGGACTTGGCCAAAAACCTAATTTCATTCAATTCCAACCTCAAGGAAGGGTCCAAGCGAGCAAGACCAACATGTCAAGACCCCAAAATGATAAATCCAATAAAATCAAAGGTCAAAGACGCCAAAGAAAGGGTCCCCACCATTCCTTCCTGGCCACCATCCCCATCCATCCTCCCTATCTCCAATCCTTCATCCATGCACCTGTCCATTCCACCTTCCCTGTATCCTAATCCAACATCCACATCCAACTTATCCTAATCCTACTTTATCCACATCTTCTTATCCTAATCCAACATCCACATTTCCCTATCTCAATCTGCCACCTTAATCTTCCCATCCTAATCTGCCATCCCAATGCCTTTACTACAATCCACCACCCACATCCTCGTGTCCTAATTCACCATTCCAATGCCCCTATCTTAACCCTTCATCCTAATCTTCATGCCATGTTTGATCCTGAGTCGATTCCCGTTTCCCCATCCTGATCCTGGTCACACCAGTCACCAGTCCTGATCCCCACCAGTCCATGATCCTCATCCACTCCCTACCATACCATCTCAGCCCCTGGTATTTCGTTTCTCACTCTAGAAGTTCTCCAAGGACTTATAACAAAGAATACATCTCCCACTCCACACCTTGAAGTTGTGGAATCATGCCATCCAAACCCATCATCCACAGTCATTAGTGATGAGACCTTTCTCCACCCAACACCTATGATTGATGATACCACCCCTAGCACCACTCAAATTGTCGAAACCATCACATCCTCTTAATCCACTGAGACCCCATCTCCTATGACCACATCGACTGAATCCATTGAATTCCCACCTCCTACTCTGAGATTCGTCGAACCCATTGACGACACCCAAATCCAATCCACTAAGATCCATTCCCATGAATGTTTTGAATCCTCTATTCCTCCATATTCCCCACTTAAAGAGTCCCACCAAGACTCCATTATCATGCCTCCTACACATGATGAGTCATGCCAAGAGCCTGATCCAAAGCATGCCAACATATCCCCTTCTCCAGATCAAGATCCTGCCATCCCATCTAGTTCACCTCAAGATCATAGTCCCCCATCCATTCCATCCCATGATCCCCTTGTAATTAAAGATTCCACTTCTCCATCTCCATCGCATGAGCCCACTATCACAAATCCATATCGTATCATATCCCATAATCCCTCTCCTGATACCACCCATCCAAATTTTGCTATCCCATCATCTCCCTCTCATGATCCCCCATCATCGCCTAAAACTACTATCCCCACACCGCTTGCATATCCCCTTGGTACTCTCACACTCTTCCATGGTGGCCTCCTCGCAAAAGAAAAACACAGTGTATATACCACCCATCATCCTCCACCTAATAATGGACTCACATCATGTTTTGAGGATAAAAAATTCCTATCATGGATCACATGCTCAAGAAAATGAACTATGAAGGAAAAGGTCTAGGCCTTCATGAGCAAGGTATTTTAGAGCTCATCCAAGTCAAAGAACAAATCTACCTGCAAGGTCTTGGACCTATTTCCCAAGACTCACAATCTAAAGATGTTGGTACAACCTCTAGACATTGTCAACGAGCCTTTCCAAAAGAAATTATATCTCCTCCCATCGCTCCACCCAATCATATACTGCCATCCATCCTCTATTGTATCACCTCAAAACAACCATCCGCATGCCTCCTTCATCTGCTCCATCCATTTTATGTCCTTATGTTCCTCCCTCTACCATCTCCCATCCTCCATCTACTCTGTCCATGTTTCCTCTAGGCCCTACATCTATTTTAGGCCCCTATACCCCAAAATCACCTCCTCCATCTCATCCTTTCATCCATCCAACACCTATCCATGTCATCCATCATAAACATCCCTCTCGCATGTCCCCTAATTAGGATAAAAAAAGGAACATACCTACACATTCTCCATCTACACGTAATCCTCATAATCCTACCTCCATCGCTCCACATCATCCATCTCCTCACACCCATCCCATTGCTAGTAAAATCACTTTGGATGCCAAAGAAAAAGTGCCTAAATCTAAAGATCCACATGAACCTAAAGCTCCACATGTCCCCTCTAAACGACATGTTGAAGAAAAGAAAAATAAAATCCAAAATCAAAATCAAATCTATAGCCTGCAAAGGTCCACCAAAGAAAAGATCAAAACCATGTGGATCCCAAAGAAAAAAGATGCAATGCCATCAAATGAAAAATTTATAAGAACATCCAAAGTTGCTAATCCAAAAGCTAATCATTTTCATCCACCCTCTCCTAAATCTTTTTTGGGTCCCTATGTCCCAAAATTCACTATTCCATCTCCTCCATTAATCCTCTTATCTTTTCACATCCACCACCACATGTGCCAATGTTGGTCCTGAACACATCTCCCTATCACATATCCACCCCATCATTCCATCCATACACTTTCCAACATCCCACCCATTATCCCACGTATCTCCCCTCTCAAATCTCTCTAATTCATCCTCTTGCATAATCCATTTCTCCTAATAAGGTTTTACCAACATCCAACAGTTGGTTTGAACATGGGATCTTAATACCTCATATAGAACTTGATGCTTGAGTCCTTCAGCCATATCCTTATAGCGTATCTTCTAAATCCCCTTATCCACATCCCTATCCTTATCCATTTTCATCCCCCTACTATCCAAACATCCAAAAAAGTCCAAAAAATAAAAAATAAAAAAAATAAAATAGTAAAGAGAAATAATTCGTCCAATGTTGAAAACTTGGCCAAAAAAAGCGCCTTGCATAAGTACTATGATGAAAACCTAGCAAACAGGCGTCATGCGTAAACCCCCATCTGCACTTGGGGGCAACTTCCTGATATGCATTCCCTCCATCTGTTATGCTTCCTACTATGCACCCATCTTCTTGCTATACGTCATTTTCATTCATCCCCTCCATCCTACCTATCTTACACATCCTGCTTGGCATATCTCGTTTATCCCAATCCTCCCATCCTCCTTGTGATCTTGATAATGATAGGGGAAAACATATAAACATGCTTTGGACACCTATTAGCATACATTCCCCTCATCCACGCACTATCCTACTCCTCATTTGCATCATCTACCTTCTTTATCCACCCATCATGCTACCCTCAATCTACCTTCCTTATCCATGCATCCTATCTTCATCCATCTCACTCCTTTATTTTCCTATCCTTCTCTATTGCATCCTTCATACCTCCTCACGCATAACATATCTAGAGTGGGGGAATCTATCTTCCTTTGTGATATAGTCCTTGGAGATATCATTCATTCCATCAAAGCAATCCCTTCCATTTCCCTATCCTCATCTCCCCATCGTTATCTTTTATCCCTCCAAACAATCCTTATGTCCATCTCCCCGTCCTTATTTTCCTATCCTTCCATCATAGCATCCCTTTTCATCTATCCATCTAGTCACATTTTCCTCATCCAAATCCTTATCTTCCTATCCATCAATCCAACCAATCCTTTTCATCTCCCAATCCTCATCTCCTTCTCCTCATCCCATCTTATAATACCTTGTCATTGGTCTCTAGCTATAGGCTACTCCCCACGAAACCCAATTCCATCTACCTCATCATCATCACTTCCATTACTTACATGTTTTCAATCTATCCTTTCTCATCATTCATCATGCATGTGTCCTCCCTTCATCTTTAGCACGGTTTGGATAGCTATCCCATCCACATAGGAGGCTTTGTGTAGTCACCATCTTTTCCGTCCAATATAAGAATTACATCACCCATCTGCGTCATTAATGCGGTCCCAATCATTTATCCCGCATAGGTTTATCTCATCGTCGCTTTATCCATTGTATTGTTGATTAACTTTCGTCAAACTCACGTTGCCGCGCTCACGTGAACCAAGATTCGATCATTTTGATGCGCCATGGGGATTTTCACGTCTACTGCTCTTTTATCATCTATCATCAATCGCCATTGTCCACTTTGCTCCTTTTCTCCATCCTATCTTTATCATCCATCAAAGTCTCCATCATGGTCAGTTGTCAGCCTTTTATCAAACTATGAGGGCTCTGCGCTTTCACATAGGCAAGGCTAATATTTGATCGGCCCCCGAGCCCCTAGGTCACTAGGATGTGTTAGTATCTATCTTGTGTCATGTCTCTTTGTCATGTCATCAGCGATACCCTTATCTAGTTGGTTCTTAACAAACAAGATCCACTTGTATCGATGAATCTGTCGGTTTTGAATATCACCGTCATATTGATCTTTTTAGTTTTAGTATCCATCCTTCGGTCTCAACAAGATGCATCATGCAACAAACTCATCAATCCCGTAAAATCCGCTTTGATCCTGCGACAAAGGATGTTTGAAATTGATTAATGATCTTTGATTTTTGAAACTTATTTTATCATTTTGAGCTCCACTATCATCACTTGTCATGAGGTCACGCTTGATCCATCATATCATGGTGTGTTTTGACTAGATCAACATAGGGAGTGTATCTTTGTCTTTAACATTTGTTGTCTTACCGGTTTGTCCCATGTAGTACCCACCAAAGATCGCGAAGTGCTTGTATTATGTTAAGGAGAATCCTTATTATTGCTTTTGGTTGTCCAATACTGGTCAGGCCAAGGTCATGCATTGACTTTGGGGTGGTCGGGATAGCCTTCTTATTGATAATGTTTTGTTTTGCATTGCATTGGAACCCACTAATCTTGTGGTCTTTATACCTTGGTGTATCGTTTTCTACTATGTAAAAGCTTCGATCTTTCTAAGATGGAAAATTTCATTTGGATTGCATTTCATCTCCATCCTCTCATCTATCCAAATTGCCCCCATTCATTCATCCTTCATCACTCTCCCCTCCCAATCCCCTACCGCTTTTTCATCCTTTCTTAACCATCACTTTGCATCATCTTCCTCATATCCCCCTTGCATCATCTCCTCCATTTCGAGAGCACACCTGTGTTCTCTTGAACCCACATGTCCTCTCGAGGGGGCATCCTTCATCCCTAATTTTCATCATTTCTTCCCTTCCTAGTCATTCCTTTGAATGAATGGGGCATCTTTCCCAATCTAACCATCTTCTTCTAGGTCCTATGTTTTAATATTCTTTGAAATGATGCTACTTCATAACACCATCTCAAAGAGTGGAAAAATGTAGATACCTAAATTTGGACACTTAATTTATCCAAATTTATCCCCTTTCATCTAAGCATCCCATTATTTGCATTAATTAAGTAATATCGCTATTATTTATTTAATATCCTTAATTCTGCCAAATCCCTAAGGTATTTAATTAATAAATAAATACCTTATCTCTTTAATCCTCCTTTTCATCAAATGAGTTAAATAAATCCTCACATGTCACATCCCTTTCTTAATCCTAATTATTCTCCTAATCTCATCATTAGGGATGTGCACATGTTTAATCCTTGATTAGGATGTGTCACATCCTCCAATTTTTGCAAGTTGGCCTCTAATCTCTCTTAACCATCTAACCCTCTTCTAATCATAATTAGTTTATGGTTAGGATGTGCACACCCCTAATCATCATTAGGGTCACATTGTCCATAATCTCCCACTTGCCTCTAATATGCCATTAATTTGTGTAATCAGGTACTTGCACAACCTTAATCACTTAATTAGGTCAATCTAATCTCCATGTCATTTATGGAATGTGTCATAAGTAAACCCTATTAAATGCTTTCTCCTTTTGGAGAAGGCACAACTTTCCCCATGTGAATTTTTAGTTCACATTTAATCCCTCAATGCATTTCAAAGAATTTTAAATTCTTTCTCTCATTCCCATGTGGATATTTGAGGAATTTTTAATTCCTCACATGTCCTCTCACCCATATGTGGACAAGGACCTCCTTTATGAGATCTTGTCCAAATCCCAAGGTACTATGTAGTACCTCCATGTCATGTCCACATCATATTTTTCAAGCCACTTCACATGCCACATGTCAAGATGTGAGGGCTTGTGAGTTCTCAACTCACCATAGCCCTACATCTTGGCCTTGTTAGTTTAATCTTAATCATCCATTTCTCTAGAGAATTCAAAATTCTCTATAAATCCCCCCTCTTTTCTCTCATTTTGAAGGGGGAGATCATTGTGCTAATGAAACTCTTGCAATTTTTTCACTTGAGCCATACTTAGCCAAATACTTGCACTTGCATCCATTCTCACCTATTTTCCATCCATATTGCATCTCAATCATACATATTTTTCCATCAAGAGGAGAATATATCACGTTAACAATCGAAGGGTCAACCAAAAGAACAACTCAACAAGGTAAAATGT
Source organism: Sequoia sempervirens (assembly GCA_007258455.2). Taxonomy (NCBI): domain Eukaryota; kingdom Viridiplantae; phylum Streptophyta; class Pinopsida; order Cupressales; family Cupressaceae; genus Sequoia; species Sequoia sempervirens. Next base: position 12,048 of record VDFB02176619.1, read on the forward strand.
TCCATTTTGTTTTGTCAAGCTAATCATTTGCCCAATCTTGAGGTGTTAGGTGTTTAGGTGGTTCCTTACATGTTTTGTGTTGTTGCTCATTTATAGGACCATGTTTTCTCCTAATCATAGGACCCATGGAGAATAACTCCATCCAAGGATCAAGGTATGCACTTACTTTTTCTGATGATTTTTCAAGATGAACTTGGATCTATTTTCTTCATAGTAAGGATCAAGTTCTTGATATATTTTATGAATTTCATAAATTTGTTAAAAGGAAAT
>VDFB02176620.1:0-19549 GCA_007258455.2 Sequoia sempervirens
CGACCAAGGGCCAAAATTTTTTTTGCAGGGGGGGTGTTTTTTGCGCCGACGGCCAGATGGCCGTCAAATTTTTTCTTGTGACTCGCTGATGTCAGCATGATGTCATCGGCCGTACGGCCCCTCCTTGCCCCTCCTAACCCTAGTTTTTTCCTAAAAGAGCAGTTTTTTTCTTTTGGCCATAACTTGGGCATACGGTATCGAAATCGGGCAAACGAGATATCACAGAAAAGCTGGTTCTGAGCTCTTTCATTTGGTGTAGTTTATTTTATAGTATTTTACTATTTTCCTACATTTATTGCTGTTTGAAGTCAGATGTACTTTTTATGCTTCCAAGCTCATAACTTTTTGCCACAATCTCCATTTTTTGCCTCGTTTGAAGCGTCAGAAAGGTATTGAGGAGCTCTAGGTTGCTGTCCATGCACTTTTTCTGTATCTATCCTAGGTTTATCAATTAGTCCAGATTTGGCCCGATGGGTTGTTTGGCGATTACTTGGATGTTTTGGTAGTTGGGAGAGTGCATCTTGCATCTTTGCACTTCATTTTCAGTAATACATCATTCAATAATTGCTTACTGCTTCATAGATTCCAGAGTTGTTCTCGTTTGGAGTTTTCGAGTGTTCCGTGGCATCAGGTTTTCTGTTGCTTTATCATGATTCCTTGAGTCAATCAGTGACTCTCATCCGGTTTCAGTAGTATACAGAAGAATATTTCCTTGCTTGCCTATATCAAGTTCCAGTGTTACTCTACAGAGTTCTTCCAGTGCTTCTTTGCAGCATGTTATCTCATTGTAAGGGGGTTTTGTCCCACTGGGTTTTTCCTTCTCTTACTCATTCTTGCATTTGTAAATGGGTACCTGATCAGGCCTAGTTGTCGGGACCCATCTTTGCTTTCATGCATCTTATTCTAGTGTTTTAGCTTCTTCCTAAGTTCATCTTAAGGGGGGTGTTAGAGTAATAAGTTATTATGCTTAATTAATTACATCACATTGATTAATTAATTAAGTCACTTATTCCTCTTATTACTTAAGCTAAACTTAGGCACATTTAATAATTAATTATTAATTATTAAGTGTTCACACTAGGGTTTCATTTAGGGTTTCCCTTTTTAGGGTTTCATGATCTCCTTCATAAGGATTGATCACTTTGTAATAATTGATTCTCTTAATGCATTTTTACTGAGAGGTTTACAGAGAACATCTTTTTGGTTCTTCATATCTTTTGCATGTGACAGGTATCCATCTTCCATGCAGGTGATCTTGAATTCTAATAGGACTTTGAGGGTGAGATTTTGGATTCTTTGTTGAAACTAGGCATAAAATCTAATGACCCCCAATCATCACTAAAGAGTTTTGTTGTAGGTGAAAGAAAATTAGGATTAACATCAACTTTGATAGGTTCTAATTTTGAGGTTGGAATGAAATTATTATGGGAGTTGGAAGTGTTATGATCATGTTTAGCTTGTGATTTATAAATTTGTTCATCTAATTCAATTGTGTATATCTTGTTGTTGTATTCAAATTTCTTTACACGCTGAAGAGTAGACATGACTCCTTTCATAGTATGAATCCATGGTCTCCCTAAGAGAAGGTCGTAGGAAAGAGGTCCTTGCATGATATGTATAGGGGTAGCCAAAACCATAGGCCCAACTTTGATGGGTAATGTGACCACTCCTAATGGTTGCCTATTAAAATTTTCAAAGCTCCAAATATTTAGATCATTAAGTTGAATAAGCCTCTTTTCCACTCCAATTTTATCTAGTAGATCAATGCTACAAACATTAAGAATTGCTCAATTATCTATAAGGGTGCACCTAACTACACTTGCATTGGTATTTACCTTTATCATTAAGGCCTCATTCTTATGTTGTAACTAAAGTGAGGGTAATTCATGTGTAGGGAATGTTATTTCCAACATTTTCACTTAAATACAATAAGATGAGGTTGCTACATTCAATTTCATAGAAGATTGCATGTTATTCTTCTGCAATATTTCTTGGAGAATCATATGGTGTGCAAGTGACACTTTTGTTAAATCCAAAAGGGAGATGTTTAGATGATGAATTTTCTCAACAAGATCATTATATTTTCCAATAAGTGAAATAAAACTAGGAGTAGTAGGTAAGATAGGTTGAGGAAATGGTAATGAGGTAGGTATGGATTTTTGTTGTATATTATATGTGTGAGCAACAATATTGTAGCTCGATTGCTGCAAAAAAATGTTACTACATATTTTCCTTATAATGTTTAAGGTAACTTCTGGAGGTAATGGTTTAAGTGGTTCTATGATGGGAGGTGACTTAGGAAGATCACTAATTAAAGGAAATCTAATTTGTTCAGCCATAACCTTAATTGAGTGACGTAGATGACCTTCTAGTGAGGGGGTTCTTATGTGAACTTACCATCTTCATCTATTCCATCCACCTTAGTGTTAGTTGAGAAAAATTTAGCATTAGAAGAGGGACAAACAAGATTCTCATGACACTAAATAATGAGGTCTTCTAACACCAAAATACCTTTGTCACAAGTAGGAGAGGTATTGGGAGAAGAATAATTAGGATTGTCATGGTTGTCTATGTGTGCATCCTCTTGCATAAAATCTTTAATGGATGATCTAGGGGAGATGAAGTCCTTAATGGATTCATCTAACATGCCAAAGTCATCACTACTAAAGGGTTTGAATGATTTGCTTTCTCCAAGGTTGACCATTTTTATTTTATTTTCTTTTGATTTTTTTGTTTTTGTTTTTTTTTTCTAATGATTGAAAAATGTAAATTAACCTATCTAATAATGCAATGATGCTAGAAATGAAAGAAAAGTATATAAAAATGTATCTCTCACAAAAAGTGATTTTTCATTGCTCACTGAGGACTCATTCATCCAATAGTGAATGGGTCCTTGTTAGGGTTCTGAAAAACTAATTTCAGGGTCATATTCCTTGATTTATACACTCAAATACCAAGTGACCAATTCCTAAAATTCTAAAATCAAATTTTTTGCTTAGTTTCCATGATCTTGAAAGTATGATGGAAAATTTTGCAACTTTTCTCCAATATTGTTCTTCAAAGATCTTCAATATAAAATCAGTAATCATAGATTAAGAGAGGAAAAAAAATGTTGACTGTTAGAGAATAGGGGTATTCCTGTGTCAAACCTTGTTTAGGTAATTAAACCTTATGATGAAACAATGAAACATGAACATGAAGCACGAAATATGAAAAAAAGATACCTTGTATGAAGTGTTGTAATGTAAATCAAGAATCTAGCATGAAGTGGCCATGAGAAATATAGATCTTGATCTTGAATAAGGATGTGAAATAATGCTTGACTTGGATTTTCAATGCTACATCAACACATAAGCTCAACCACATGCATGATGCACTATGCATTTGATATGATGATATAATCTTCTATTGGTAAAAAATACCTTGATAATCTACCCTTGAATTCCTTTGTAATTCTCTTAAAATTCTCTATAATTCTCTTGTGAAATTATTCTTGTGATCACTTAAACTTGCTAGGTGAAACTATGTGAATTAGCCTTGTATTTATACTAAACTTAAGATTTAATCTTAAAATTCAAATAACACAAGCTGAAATCAGATCTAAGATTCAAAATAATTAAAATCCCACCACAAATAATTTTAAAAAGGGGTGTCCTTGGTAAGTAGGAGTCATTCATCACCTTGGGTGAATGGGTCCTAGCATAGTTTTATAGGACCAAGTTTCAGGGAGGTGAAAAAATATATAAAAGGGGGGTCCTAGGACACAGTGGGGACTCATTTTCTAGGTGGAGAATGGGTCCCAAGTCACTATCCTAGGACTCAAACCTTACCAATTTAAGTATTATGTAACATTATTAATGAGTGGTGTGATATATCCTTCAGAAAATATAATATATAATGCTTTGATTTGATTTTATGGGGCCAATTAAGCTCTAATTAAGATTAATTAATTAATGAAGCCCTATATTTGTGTGAAATTGTAATGAAACACTTTACAACACCATCAATAAGGAACAACTATGTTCATGTTATCATTAATTATTCATTCCCAGACTAAGTGTGAAAAAGTGCTACTTTTTTCTACACTACAAAATGAAATAATGTTGATGCACTATGAAGATCATTACGCAACCATAAAATTTGGAATTACAACTTGTATATGATTTAAAATTAATTTGAAAGGACAAATTGAAGAGGTTCAATTAGGGCCTAAATTTAAACTTGAATTTTACAATTTCTAGGACCATTTCATTCTAGTTTATCTTTACAAGTATAGATTTTACCTGGGTAAGTAAATGGATAAACTAAAGGTAAGAATGTATTACTAGGAATGTGTATTGAAACATAGATAAGGATCAATTTATTTCTCAACTTTATTGTAACGTATGTCAATTATATATTAATAATTGATCTAATGAAAAAAATATTGAAGTGAGTCCAAAATAAAGGGTAAAAGTGTCAATATGCATTTCTCACCATTACAAAATTAAAACTACCTATTTGATTTTATTAAACCTATGTTTGCTTCAATGGACACTGTATAAGTTGAATATGTGATTATTTTTCTCTTCCAAGATAGGATAGGAAGCTATAGAAACCATAAAAATGTTGTATAGTGCTCTTTCTATCATGGGAAATATTTTTTTTATGACTAAGTAGAGCATATGTTACTTTATTAAAATAATATGTTAGTTTATTCTCAAAAATAATAGATCTAAAATGAGTCATGTAGTGAAGCCATGCACATATGTGTCATAAGTTAACATAACCCAAAAAGGAAATAACTACAACAAAAATTGACTGCAAAAGGAAATGATCAATCACCTCATAATGTGACTAAAAAATGACAAAAAATAAGAAATAAGAACTATATAAGGTAAAGATGGAGGAGGATCTCAATTCTTGGAGTTACCCAAGCCTTTCTTCAATAAGTGATTTCCATCAATTGTTGGATCTCAAATAATAAGAGTACTTTCTTCATTGTCTTGCATATAAGTAGTATAAACTTCACCATCTTAATTACTATAATTTTGAATATTATGGCATTGATTTGAGATAACCAAATTAAACTATGGAAATCTTTCTTACCCTTATGGTGGATTCCAACTATATAATTAAGAGGATGTCAAGGACTAGCCTACATGGGGATTAGACCAACCAAATTTTCCTATATGGGGAGGATATCAAACTAGATGTTAGCCAACTACCTAAGAGGGGGGCCACATTCACATGATATAGGAGTGGCATAAAGAAAAACTCAAGAGACCATGCCTTTGGTCTCATATGGGTAACTGATTTCAAGATGGTAAAACCAAAGGCACGCATGGCACAATATATAAGGCATTTCCTTAGTGATCTAATGGTCTTTATAAATGTGTCATCTCCAAGGTTGTTTATTATCATAGACTTAGATCTCAATTTACACATTCAAAATATCATACTTCATGTGAATAGAGAAGTAAACATAAACAAATTTTTAAGTAAAAGCAATTAAACATGAATTTTCCAAATTGAAAATAATATTTCCAATCTAAAGAGCATTACAAACCTAAGAAAATTTAGTAGGAAAATAGGCCACATTGTCTAGTAGGACAATACATCAAGTTAATGGTTTTGGTCTAAAGATTTAGAAAAATCATGAATCCAATGTCAAATAGCTTGTATGCTAGAAAACATATACTTGTTCATTTGACAATGATAATAAAAAAAACATCTAGAATATGAAACACATAAATATAATAAGTATTTTCCTATAAACAAAATTAGAAACAAGAGAACTAACTAACTCCAAAATCACTTTCTAAAAAAAATTAAATCACTTTTCCAAATGTAAATAAGATCTTCTATTTAACTTTTGAACCATTAATAAATACAAAGAGTCCTCTTATCATTTTCTTAAAGAATAAAAGAAATATCAAACTATCTAAGAAAAAAATGTCACTTCTAATCTTTAATCCACAATTTAATAGATCTTTTTAAAAATATACAGTATGCTGGAAAAACACAGCCTCAATAATATCATCATATGACTTTATAGCTACATTATAGACCTTATATTATTATTTTTAACACTCCATCCCCACCAGAAAAAAGCAAGTTACCGACAAAAACAACCTGGGAGAAAATGAATGTGGAAAACATAAAAAAAAAGACTAAGAAACATAAAAAAAAAAAAAATGACTAAGTGCTCATTTTTCTCTTTCTAATAACCGCCCAAAAAAGGGAAGTGGAAAGCAAGAAAAAGGTGAGTGATCATTTGTTCCTTCTAATAACCGGCCAGCAACGTCTCTGCCACGAAAAATCTTCCATTCTTCCCCCCACTATCTCCTGACAATCTATCTCAGGTTAACTGTTCCATCAGAGACGAAAAAAATTTGACCGAGTGACTTGTAGTATCTCTTAAGATTGGATAGGCAGCTGTGCTGACAAGCACCCTTTCTCCTATGTGAAGATATTATTCCTTCCCATTTTTTGATCCCAGCAACGTCTCTGCCACGAAAAATCTTCCATTCTTCCCCCCACTATCTCCTGGCAATCTATCTCAGGTTAACTGTTCCATCAGAGACGAAAAAAATTTGACCGAGTGACTTGTGGTATCTCTTAAGATTGGATAGGCAGCTGTGCTGACAAGCACCCTTTCTCCTATGTGAAGATATTAGTCCTTCCCATTTTTTGATCTATTTATATGGGCCGTAGTACATAACTATGTTGCTAAGCTCCCTTCCTACTATGGGAAACATTATTGCTTCCCATTCTTCACCCCTGCTGTCCCATTCCAATGCCCCCTCCCATTACCTTGTTCCCGCTACTGACTATGAGGTTTTCATTAATCACCGCGGAGCAGATACGAAGCATTCCCTAACAAGTTTCGTATATCATAGTATTCGGAATAAAGGATTCAAAGTTTTTTGGACAAACATTCTCTACGACCAGGACAATGTACACGCCAAGCTATAACTTGCGCAATACGGAGTGCTTCAGTTCATGTTGTAATTCTTTCTCCTCAATATGCTCAATCTGAGTGGTGTTTGGATGAGCTCCTTCTGGTTATTCAAACCGGGGCTCCAATTGTCCCCGTGTTTTGGGAAATTCGACCCTCTGACGTTCGAATGGAGGATGAGAATGGAGTGTACGCCAAAGCTTTCCAAACGCATAAGCAGGCTGGAAAATTCAATAGTCGAACGCTTGAGAAATGGAAAAATGCTCTGCGCTGGGTTTCACTCGTGGAAGGTTTTATTAGTGACGGGTAAAATACATTTTAAAGTTATATGTTTTTTCATTTTTATTGAGTTGGAGCCTGGCTTCTATAACATATTATTGCTTTACTGTTTCAGTGACCAAGGAGAAATGGTGGAGAAAATTACAGCGTGTGTGGCAGAATATATTGAAATGGCGAAATGCCAAGGCAAAGCATGTGGAAGGGCCGGTTAAAATGAGCAGGGTGTTTAAGACTGGATAAGTTGAGAGCTTGTGAGAGGTAGAGTTTATGTTAGACCTGCTTAAAATAGTTTTCAGGTCAATATGTTGTTATATCTTAATTGTAGTTAATAGTCGTGAATCTTTATGAAGGATGAGCTTTTCTTTTCTCGATTTCTGCAAAACATGAAGAATATAATTTGTTTTATATTAATTTAGAAATCATCCTGAATTTGTTTTGCGAGAACAAGGCACGTCCTTGGGAGTGGCGTTTGTTCCACTCGTTACCGGACTCTGCTGGGGAGCATGCCATTTGAATAGAACCCGTCTTCTGAATCCCCATCCCCAGTTAGCTTGCTTTCCAAGAGAGGAGTCTTGATAATAATATAATACATATATTATCTATGAAAAAATGTTTATCGTACATTTTTAACAATTGTGCAAATTTACTTTAAATAGGAAACAATCTATTATTATTGTTTAATGCATAAATATGGATTTTTGAAAGGGTGTTATTTCTTACCGTTCTTAAAAGAAATTGATATAACAAAAATTACATCCAATTAATTATCCGAAAGTATTATAAAGGTACATAAAATAAAACTTTTAACTACCTTAAAACGGAAATGAATGGAGATACAAAAGGTAAAATAAGAGTCCCTTCAGAAACATCAGCCCTTAATACTTGCAGCTGAGGCTATAACCTCTTGGATTCAAAATTCCTTGTAATTTCATGTCAATATTCCATTTCTTCTCTACCGAAGTTCTTTAATTTCGTATTTGTTTTATTATACTATGTTTTTCACATTGGTTGATCACCGTCTAGTAGAACTTTAGAAATGAAGATTGAAATTTTCTTATTGTCTAATGCTTGGTGAAGTGAGTATGACAAAACCTCAACTTTGACTTTGTTCACAACCTAACTATATTACTCTTTCAAAATATATCTCCCTAGAAAAGATACTTTCTTGGACACTTCTCTCTAACACCCTCTTCCTATGATCCTTAGAAATATACAATGTATTCTATTTATCTATAAATCTATTTGATAGTTAAGCCCAACATATTGACGAATGTCATGCCCATTAACAAAAAACTACATCATAGGAAACACCACTTCTTTTCACTCCTATTATTAAAGCCTATATCAATTCTAAATCAAGGTTAATGACCATATGAGAAGTACACAACTCCCAATATGTAGCCATATGTCAATAGTAGAAGAAAAAGACAGTCTATTCAACAAACTTTTTTGTCAATTAAATCTCCAAGAACCTTGTAATAAATATCACCTTAGAATTTCCTTCAATTTTTTATTTCCTTACCATTGCTCTCAAGAAATATAAAGCTCAATCCCCTCCAAATCATAGATGGTCTAAAGCTATTGAAATAAATAAAACTAAATTTCTTATTTTGAAAAAAATCCACACTAGATTGTAGGATGATCAAGATGAACAAATTTTAAGAGAATCTTCTTACCTTTGAAAATATTGAACATTCACCGAAAACTCCTATCATGGATTCTAATAAACAAGAAAATCTATTTATTTTTTATTTGGAATATAACTTGAAATCATAATCATTCAAATAATATAGAAAAAAACATCTTTCAACCAAGACTTTAGGTATTAAGGAAATTAAAAATTTCAAAAAAATAGGGAAGATGAGGTGTATTCAATTTAGGTTATAAAATTAACCAAGATATGTCCAAACATTCTGGAGAACACCTACTAGATTTATGATTTCTGAATCAATAGGGTTCGTCCTTCCCTCACCCATCCCAATCATGATTATTTTCTAGAATGTGAGAGGGCTTAGAAAGACTCATGCAAAAAGTAGCAATGATGGTCATATGTGTGCTTGGGATTTATATATTTATCCTCAAAAAAAGTCTTCATTTGCAATGGTTGTACCTATTTAAAAAGGATTCTTAGATCCAAAAAAAAATAGTTTATTAAAAATTAATTATTATGCTCCTCAATATCTCTAAGGTATGGTTGAACTTTGGGATACTTTGCAAGTTAATAGAGGATCTTATCCTCAATATTATTCTTACATTATTAGAAATGACTTGGGTGTTTCATTAGCCATTAATGAAAAAATGTGGACTTCCTACCCTACTTGAAGAAAGTCTTCTTCTACTAGAGAACATTAATCGGTTTGAATTAATAGATGTATTTCCCATCAATAGTTATTACACTTGAAACACTCAAAGGATTATGGATGCCTTCATTATATAATATTTAAATATATTTTTTTCAGTAATTTTTGGACTCAATAGCACCCTTATCTTACCTCTTCCATCATAAAAAAATTGAGTTCAAATCATTGGCCCATAGATTTGCACCAAGAAGGAGTATTTAAGCATCAAAATATCCCCTTTTGACTTTATCTTATGTGTTTAATAGAATTTGACTTGAAAAAAAGCACTATCTTTTGGTGGTAGGAAATTAAACCTCGTCATGAAACAACTTTGTATGTTTTGTTTGGAAAATTATGTTTTATCAAACAAAAAACTAAAGCATGGAAATTTTTATCATGTGGTAACATTATACAAAGAAGAAGGAATATTTTTTCTAAGCTAGAAAGAATCAAATTTTATTTTTAGGAACAAGTTTTAAATAAATATCTCTCAACTTAACATTATAAAATCTAAAATGAACTCCATAAAAAACTTAAAGGTTTGGGAGGAAATCATATGCTGATGAAAATCTCATGTCGAATGACTATATGTAGGGAACAAAAACTCTTTATTTTTTCACATGTCTATTGGACCATAAAAATATATTAATTCTTTCAAGGATATCCAATGATAGGATGACTCCAACATTTAACCCATTCAATATATCTGGCTAGAAGTTGTTTCCCACTTGCATGAGTTGTTCAAGTATCCAATCAGTTTCTTTGTTGATTATAGACATATCATTTTCAACTCTATATCTAGAATAATCTATTCCTTCCTCAATGACCCTATTTCAATGGATGAACTGGTGAAAGTGGTTTTTATGATGAAAAGGGAAAATCCCAAGTAAAAATTAATTTCCTAATGAGTTATTTCATGTATTTTGGACTACTGGAAAACTTGAAATTTTAGAATTATTTTAAAATCTTCCCACTTCAAAACAATTATTAAAATCTCTTTTATAAATCCTTTTAGACTCCGATTATTAGGATGTCTATTTTATGTTTTTAATGTTGAAAATATGGCTCTCTACACTAATATCTATTAAAAATAAATCAATACTATTGTTTAGTGGCTAAGATGACTCCTTCCTTCTATCATTGCCCTGTGGCAATTGTACTTTAGATGGATGCCAAACCCTTAATAGTAGTATTGATTTGTTATTCAAAGAAGTTATTTTTCTCTATGGATATCAATAAGCAATTTTTTTGAAGGTACATATCGGCATGGATTCCCTAATTTTAATTATTTAATAGCTTTTTATGCTTTCGGCTACATATTTCAATATCATTTTTCAAACTTGTGAAATATCATCCTAGCTGAGATTTGTGTATGTGCTGCATCTTTAATTGGTGTTTTTCACGACATGAGATGGTAAAAATCCGCCGACATGGAATTTTTAGTGTTGTTGACATATTATGGAGTTTTTCAGATGAAACACTTGAGTTGGGAAATTATTATAGATATATTCTTATGAATGCCAGGAATCTTGGAGGATAACAACATTAGTTGATCCTTCTGCATTACTTTTTATCGGACACTCCTAATATTACATCCTTATCTATTGGTAATGAAAGAGATAAGTGAATTATGCTAGTTGCAGACCAGAAAAATGATTTATAACAAATATTATGTTTGAGATGAGATAAAGGCTCTCGGAGGGACCAATAATAAAGGTGTATTTATTTGTTAGTTCTGCAAATTTTGGAATTAGCACCTCCCTTGGACTTTCGTTTTAATAAATTAATGGTTCTAGTTTGTGTTTTATCTGTATTTTATTAATTCTTAGGGCCGATCCTTTTCTATTGTTTTCTCTTTAATGTAAGGAAATCATATGGCGCACAATACTACTCTCCGAAAAGAATTAAAAGTTGCTTTCCACACGCCATCACCCTCCTTTCAATTTTTTTATAGTCATGAAACATAAATTTTTTAGGATTACAACATAGTTTTCTAGAAATTATTGGAATATATATGATGTACTTTTGGTTTTGATGATAATTGGATTCAACAGGTCATGGCTTGTTGGGTCTTTCCTTATTTTTTGTGTGATTATAAAAGGGTCTCCCTCGACATTTTTAATTATGAAAGAGGTCCAAATTAGATAAATATTCTATCTTCATATATCTTTATCATTTAGAAAAATTAATTGGAAATCTTATAAATCACCTAGAGTGCTCTAGATCTCTTTGTACCTTTCACATTGTGCAAGATACTAATCAGCTTATTCATCTTTATTTTGTGGATGAAATTTGATGAAAATTTTCATTCTTGAGCAAGAAATTTCTCTCAAGTGATATCTTGGAATTTCTATCAACATGTATGGCCAAATATTGAATGATAAAAGTCTCAATTTTTATTTTTCCACATGGATGATTATATTTAGTAATAGACTACTAATATTCAATATTTCTAGTTTGCTTCTACTCTTTTTAGATATTTTGGTATCACTATTTATGCTATTTAGCTATATAGAAACATTATGTTTGATTATATTTAACATCATATCGGTCATTAGACACATGGATACCTCTATTTGTCTAGTGATATAGTTCTTTTTAAATTTGTGGTTCAAAATCACATAGTTTACTGATAATTTATTTCTCTTGTAGCTCCAGAATTCATCTTTCATAATTTGGACCATCCAATAAAAAAGTTTATTTGGAAATCAGATTTAGAAAAATATAAATAACATTTGGTTAATAGGGATAAAGTGTGTTTGTCTAAAGAGGGGTGGATTGTGCATGTGATCTTCCCTAATTAACAATATGGCTTTTGTGAATATTTATTCATGCACCACTCTTTTCCTTTGTGGTTCTTCTTTCTTTTTTGGCTTTGCCTTTTGTTTTGATACCACTCACAACTTTCTAGCTGCTACCATGTGGCATCCTATCGGAGCTTCCCTTTGAGACATTTCTCTTTCCTTTTGTCAGGTTCTGGTTGCTTGACATGTCGCCTCCACCTACTTTCTGTTCAGATGGGACCCACACTGCAGTTACCTTTCCAAGGAGCTTTTTGCATGGTGATTGTTCGGGTGTCCATTGGGTTTGCTTGATGGTTGTTGCAACTATTTTTGTTTTGCTACTGTGTGTCCTTTCCTTTTTGTTTTGCATGGCCCATCTCTCCTTGGAATGTCCCTGTTGGCATGCTGCCTTTCCATCTTTTTTTTGGTGCCTGCGCATGGGAATCTTTCTTGTTGGTGATTTTGTTGGAGCCTCCTAGTGATGGGCTCGCTTATTAAGTAGCCCTTTCTTCATTTTATGGTTGTTGTTAGATGGAAAAAAATTCCTAGTGCTAAGAATTAGCCTTTGTAGTGTTTGATATTAAATTTGAACTTGCAGACTGCGCCATTCTATTCAACCTCTCTATTTTCAAGCATTTGATAGGACATTAAATTGTTCTTACATTTTCTTAAATATACAAACATCTATTTCAAGCTTTTATAATATTTATATAGCTTATCATAATACATATCATGTTGCTAGTCTTTTGTGTTAGCTTATGTTGTATGGGTTATATTATGCAAATGGTTTGATGTTCTTAGGTTTGTAGTGTTGGGAATTGTCTATTTGATATATGCTAATTACTACCCGAGCCTTTTTTTCTATAATGTGTTTACTTATCTCATTACTGATTTGGCACATTGCCTTAGCTTAGATTTGTTTATTTTATGTTTATCTTCTCTCCATTTTCTCCCCCCCATTAGAAAAAGAAGAGTCGGCTTCAATAAAATCCTAGAGGTCACTTAGCTACACACACAAGTCCCCCCAACAACTAAGTTTCCCATAAGGCTGCTTCCTGCAAAATTTTGCATCAATGGCACGCCTAGTGGGATGAACTAAAATGTTCACAATCCAAAAGAGTGTATGAGACATAGGCCCATCACTAGGTCTCAAACCGTAAGAATCCCTAGCCTGCTCATACACCACTAGTTTCAATCAAGGCAAAAAGTTAGTAGGGTAACACATCAACAACGACTCCTCCTCTGACTTCTCCTCCATTCCTTGCACAGATGGCTAGAAATTTTGTAGCCTAGGATACTAGTAGCCCCTTGATAGCCTCTGTACCACCTGCAGTGTGGGCTCCACTCCCAATTTTTTCTTTAAAGGTTGTCCCTAAGTTCACTGGGAATGATTGAAAAACTCCAGCGGAACACTTGCAAGATGTGGCTAATTTATGTCTGGTTCATGGCATTACTAACCAAAATGTGGCTTTACGGTTGCTCATAGCCTCTTTTAGAGGGAAGGTGTTAGATTGGTATCGTACTCTTCTAGCTAATACAATTGGCACTTGGGATCAACTCATAGATCCTTTCTACGAGTGCTTCTCAAATAATGGCGACAAATCTTTGCTATATCACTAGCTGGCTAATATAAAGCGGGCTCCTCATGAAACTTTGGCCAATTTCAATGCTCGTTTTCATTTGAGTTGGCAGAGGGTCCCTATCAGCAGTCATCCACCTCTAGATCTGGCATTCGTGTTCTATCTAAAGTCTATAAATGTTGATATTTTTGTGATGCTACAATCTCTTAGAGGAAATACCTTACTCGATTCATATAGTCTTGTCATCACCATGAAGAACAATATTATTGCTGCTGGAAATTTGGCACCATGACTGATCATGCCATTGTTCCTAGAATTGACCACAACAGAACTAGAGGTAGGTTCATCTAGTGTTCCTGCACCCCCCTAGTCTATGTATGTATACCCAGGAATGACACCAAGCTTGGCTCTAGTGCTTAACCCCTAGTGGCTGAGGTGAATGACATGAGGGAGCAATTGTGAACCATGACAAATGAGTTAACCTGTATGAACTGGAAACTGTATGCCTACCAAAGGCCTACTTACCAAAACTACCAAGGCGGGAATCCTCATTTTCAACAGAATCAATGGTAGGATAGATCACGTAGTAATGTTTGCAGGAGGGGATTGGCATTAAAGTTGAGCATTGGAATTAAGAAAAAGCAAGCAAATTTGAGTTGGAGAATTGAGCATTGGACTTGAGACTTAAAAAACCATTTTTTAATGATTATTGTAATAGTCTAGTTCTTTTATGGTTGCTTTTATTTTCTGTTTTAGCCAACTCGATCAATTTGGGTTTAAAATTAATCATTGATTTGATTTGTTTTCAAGTTGGATTAAAATTGAACTTAGGAATTTAGTAGACTTTCAATTTGGTCTAAAATTGAACAAACAACTCTCATATTTTATTTTGGTGCAATAAAAAGAATCAAATCATTATTTTCTGGAATTAAAATGAACAAGTGCTTCTTTGTTTTGTAATTACTTGCTAAAAGTAATACCATTAAAAGGATGTATATGCTTCTCTCACACCTTACAATGATCTTGAGAATCAAAAGACCTTTTGGTGACATTAAATTGCATAAGTAATTACCCACACACTTCAATTTGGATTTTAAAATTGAACAAATCTTGTGAGTGAGTAGAGCATATTGCGTACATTCTCTCTCTTTGGCTCATATCAAAGATTGATCGAGTTACGAATATGTTTGCTTTCTTTTGTTTATCTTAGAGGGTCTACCTTGTGGGAAAAAGTAATCACCCAAGGGAACGACCCAACTAGGAAGATGTTAAAGCCAAGTGACTTCCACTCAAGATATAAGTGTGGATATTGGAAAAAAATCCAATATCACAAGGATTATTCCAATGAGAATGGAAACAATGGTCTCTCACCACATGGATGGTCCCCCACAAATAGAATGCCCACATTAAAACCCTTGTTTAGAAAAATCCAAAATCCTTGATCTATTTGTTGGTGCAAGAATGGTCATTCTAAAGCTGCCCCACACCTTTACAGCTTTTAGTAGAAATGGAAAGTATTCCATTGGAGATTCATAGAGTACACTTATGTAGCTAACAGGAAGAGTGCTATAAGGGGAGCTGTGGTCAAGCATCTAACCATTAGCTAGTAGGGTGTAGCTAAGACTGTCAAAGTGGGAATCAACAAATGTGTTTAAATATCATAGGATTGTGCATGACTTTAGGAGTCACTTTCTTGATCCAAAACATTTGGAAAATAAAACATTTAGCACCACGGTATCGTCAAACCCTTTAGGAGGAGAATACGTATCCTTGAACAAATTCCACATGTGTGCTTACCCTTGGGATTGTATCCTTAGAGGTTTCCCTAGGCATTTTGGATTTCATCTCAATTTTCTCCTACTAAAGTCAGCATTCAGTAACTTTTTCTTCATTTGCTTGATTTCCCTTGAAGGAAATTACACTTTGTGGGATGAGAAGTTAATACATTGGATGTCCTAGTTTCAAAGCTGAATCAAAGAGTGTGTTTGTGAGTAAAGGAGTTAAACCAAAGGGATTAAAGAACAATTGGATTACACATTTTGCTTGGTACATCTTGATCATACCAGAGCATTGGTCTTTGGTTTGGCAAGACTACTCTTAGGAAAACGTATTCTTATAACTTGCTCTTGTAAAATTAAGATCTTTGGTTCATTTAGGATCAAAATCAATCACTTCATTCATCCTAAACATTTATCATCCCATCCCACAAACAACTTTAGAGCTTTGGAAACATCATTGTCTAGACTTGGGTACATCCTTAAACCAAATCAAAATCATCTGTTTAGTTAGGTGTGTGTGGATGAATCCTTCCTCACATGCTTAGTTAAATTATCACCCTTTTGAACGAGTTCATCCTAAGATAACATCTAACATCTTGGGATTCACAAAATTCATTATCAATCAAAACAAATCAATCTAAATCAAAATCCAGAAGCCCTAAAGTCTGAAGTATTTCCTCGAGTTCCTGAATTTGAACACCTATCATTTGCCTTCCATCCTTTAAATGTCAATCATTGGTCTAAATGCATAGAGGTCATTTTGCAACAAGGTAAAACAAGAAGAACCATGGACTATATAAACTTGAATCCATACATCAGGTTATCACAGAATCCAACCAAATTCTCCAGTCTTAGATGCACCAATTGGTTATCAAAACTCACATTATGATCCATACATGGGGTCTGTTATCTCCTACAAACCTCAATGGGTACAAAATCATGGAAGTATTCCAATTTCAAAGAGATTGAACACCTTTCAGGATGAGTTAAATCCAAAGGGTATGTCTGTAAGGAATCATGATGGGCCAAAAGTGGTGATATGATGGGTACGTGTAGGATATGTGGGTGGTGACTTTTATTTTACCCAAAATTGATGAAACAAAAGGGGTTTTTAAAGGATATTCTCAGCTTTCCACCAATATAAATTATGTTTTACTTTGAATTTAATAAATAAGTATTATTCATTTTCTATTTGAGTTATGGCTAAAGTCCCTAATTGATGGTGAGTTGAAAACAATCTATATCTTTCGATGGTATCACATTTTTGAATCTAAAACATGCATCACATTCTATGCCTTGGCATGATATATAGGATTAAAATAGAAGGGTCAAGATTTCATGATGTTTGACCATGTTATGAGTGAGTGTATAGGTTTTATATTTTTAAAGAATTGAATAAAATTCATAATTAATTATTTACTTGGAAAAAATTACAAAATAATATGCATCTGCATTATAAACATGATTTCTCTTCATATATCTAATATAAAAATATGATCATTTTATTGTGGCTAGGGTGGTCAGATATACACCTACATCTTATTTTTTCCTTGAAATTTAAGTACTACTGCATTGAAATTTCAAATTTTCACCAAATAGATTTTTTATTTTTTTAAAATAAACCTAGTAGTTTAGAAACTACACTAAATTTTCTACAGATTCTATTCTTACATATTTTTGAAATAATATAGATAACTTATTCAATTTTTTACGTCAAGTTGCCTAACTCTGATTTTTCTAATTTTTTGGCCACTTAAGGGCCTATTTTTTCCATGATGATCCTGAACATAACCCCAAGACCAAACCTAGAAATCTATCAACCAAACACCCAATGCATGAGTCCACAAAACAAAATCATCCCACCAAATCCATACATGCCAAGTGTGAATATACCAAGTACAAGTTTTCCAAACATTTCCAATTCACACTTGGTAAACTTTGGGGTAGATATGTTTGCAAATAATACAAATCTTGCTCCAAGTCCAAACAATATGTTAACAACTCCGTGTATTGATCCAATTCAAGGTAACTCCATGGAAAATCAAAGTTACCTAAACCACAACAATGTTCAATTTCAACACATCATGCCAAATCTAAACATCATCTCAAATCATAACATTGTCCAAAATCAAATTTTCCATGATCCCATACAAATACCACAAGTACACATTCCAAATTTTCTTGAACAAAAGAATCAACTATATCAAGGAAGTCAAAATCAAAATCAGGATCAAGTTTCACTAGATCAACTTGCTTCACTTGCCAAACTAATTGACTTATTGAGCCATGAGATCTCTTCACTCCAAAATCAATACACTGTACCATTGGTTGAACCATGTCATCAAATCATTGAGTTGTGTCCACAACCACATCAAGAACAATATCTCCAATGTCAAGAAGTTTGATATCAAGATCAACAACATCAACAACAAACCTAACATCCACATCTCCAAGATCAATCATCATAAGTTCAATTTAAAGTACAAATCGCACAAGGTAACAAATGAAAATACACACCACTTGGGAGACCAATCAAATTAGTCATCCAATAATTGGTACAAAAAAATCTCATCAAACTCCACATTTATAAGAATTATCAAGAGCCCCTAGTTAAACCACCAGGGTATAATGAAAACAACCTTTGTGACTTTCACAAAGTAAAGGGACACACAACATCAAATTTTATTCAACTAAAAAATCTCATCCAAGACCTTCTTGATCAAAAGGTAATCACTATTGGGGACAATGATCAGGATTCAACCATCGGCGATAGCATTGGAAATCTCTCCACCACAATTGGTGAAAAAAATGATCAAAACCTATCAATCAATGAGCATATTGAAGACATTTCTACCTCATCCAATGATCAAATCAACATATGTCAAGAGTCACTTTTCAACCATGATCAAATTCCACCAAAAATACCAAAAAATGATCCAATTCAAGAAATGACAACATCATTTGATCCTATGGTTGAAGACATTGGCAATCTCTCTACCACAATTATTGAAAACAATATTCAAGATCTCTTCATTAATGAGTACATGGAAGAGGTTTCCACTTCATCCAATGACCAACTCACCATACATCAAGAGCCACATTTTAGTCATCTATTTCAAGGAGTATTACAATTATTTGATCCTATTGACATAATGCATGATCTATCGACCAATGATCATGTTGAAAATGTCTCTACATCACCTAATGAGTTAGAGGACATATCTCAAGAATTTATTCCAAATCATGATCAACATGTTTCACCAAAGTCTAGGAATGGTCCTTCCCAAGACATATTTACATCCTTTGACCTCATGTTTACAAAATGGATCCTCAACTCAACATTTGATTCAATTCCACTCAAAGATCAAGAGGATATTGAGCCATTTCCCATGACTAATGAAGACATCCAAGAACCCTTTGTAAGCAGTCCATCCTTTGAAACTGACCCATGTCAAGAACTTGATCCAAAGCATGTCAAAAACAATTATGAAATCATTCAAGATCAAGAATTCATATCTTCAAGATACTACAATGATCTAATGGACACTCTATTATCTATACAAGATGTCACAAATGATGATCATATCCATATAGCAAATATTCCTCCATCTACCCATGAGATATTTCCTTTGGATGGAAACATAGATGATCTTTATTCAAAAAAAGTGTATTATACTCTTGATATCATTACCAAGGAACAAGAGTCTCCTACTCTTAACATTTGTACACATGATCAAGATACAAAAAAATATAGAGACAGATCAGAAATAGGTCATGAAGAAGGCTTCTACAGAAGTTGTGAATCGGGAACATCTTGTGAAGACATATCAAAAATGAATCATAAAGAAGA
>VDFB02176621.1:0-10982 GCA_007258455.2 Sequoia sempervirens
TTACTCGAGATATTTAAGAGATTATAATATTTTGTCTTGAGTTATATCTTATTTTCTTGGGGTCTTGTGATTATTTTATTCTTTTTTATTTCTTTATTGGATGTTATTAATATATTTTTTATTTTTTATTTTTTATTTATCATAATCTTTGTTTTTAACAATGAGTTAGTAAGACCAAGGTAAGGTAGGTTGGGTGTTGGGTTGAGTCATGGGGATACCCCTAAGTCAACAAAAAAATCAATGAGTTAATTAGAAAATATAACACGATTATTGTGTTGTCATATGGAGTGTAATGACCCCATGGATATAATCAACAATACATATAATAGTTAAACCACAATAGTGGTTTACAAATTTTATGAGGAAGGAAATTTCATTTTTTTCCTTTTCCCCAAACTCAATGGGTTCGGTCGAACCATTATATGTTCGATTGAACCCCCAAACCCTAAACAAAAATAATCTTATTTAAAGGGGTTCGGGCAAAAATGGGTTCGACCAAACCCCCTTAAATAAGAGAAAAAAAAAACATTGTCATTTTCGACAGTCATTTTCGCTTTATGCAGTTGCTTTCCTTGTACTTGTGCGTGTGGCGAACCGAGACCGTGATTTGCAAACAGTGAAAAAACTGACTTCATCTCTCCGGCGAATGCGAACTCAACTTTGTCTCTCCAAAGTTCATCAACCCAACTTGCATATCAAGCACCAGGTTTGTCAAATTCAAATTTTGTAGAGTTCAAAATGCATTTGTTTGTTAAATTTTGAAACCCTAAATGGGAAAATTTTCAAATTTGTTGAATTGAAACTGCATTTGTTTGAAAGTTTCTAAAGCGTTTTCAATATACACTATTTATATGATACATTTCTACTCTGTCAAAAAATTCACATGCCCTGTCTATGCTTCCACATTTTGCATACATTTTTACCAGGGCACCTCCAATTTATTTGAGGCATTATATCAAACAGTTCATTAACAAATTTATTTGAGGCATTATATCAAACAATTCATGGTAATTTTTGATGGAGTATGATAGAAATAGTGTTTCCATTGTATGCACCCTATATCAAACAATTCATTAACAAATTTATTTGAGGCATTATATAAAACCAATTCATGAAATTTTTGATGGAGTATGATAGAAATAGATGTTTCCATTTGTGCCTATATCAAAGCGGTTCATCCAACAAATTTATTTGTGAGGCATTATATCAAACAATTCATTAACAAATTTATTTGAGAAATTATATATCAAGCAGTTAATGATATAAAGGATTAGGGTGCATACAATGGAAACTTGGATGAGTGCTTCATATATTTCCCTTTGAGTCTGCCAAACATTACTCCAAAAAGTAGTTTGGTGAACTAAATGCTTGTGAATAAAGGGCTAAATTTGAGAGGAAAAGAAACTAGATTGTTTGAATGAAATGTTTAATAAATAGTTCTATTAGGATTAGAAGGAATGAAGGTATTATTAAATTTTCTAGTATTAGGAAAATATAAAAATATGTCCACTTTACTATATATATATATATTTTTAAAACTATTATTCATATATCCATGTTAAAACTATTAAAAATTAAATTACATAAATCAATTTTAAATTTGTACAAAGAAATAAATGACTTTAACTAAGAGCGAATATTTAAAATATAGCTATCCTCTTTGCAAGATCCAATTTTATTTGAGATATTTATAGACAAAAAATATGGATGAGCATGAGGTAAGTAAGAAAGAAATAATCTTAATTTATATCTCCCCTCATCAAATAATTTCACGTTTAAAGAGTTTCTTAAGGCATATCAAATTATGAAAAACTATTATATACTTGAACATATAACTATATTAAAGTATATCATGAATAAATTGAAAGGATAAAGAGTAAATCACTAAAAACACATATATAAATCATAGAAGTAAATTGATTAATATAAGGAGATTCAAGTGGTTGGATAATTTTTTCCAAGGAGTGGAAGAGGTTAAGAAGGAACCATCAAAATAAATATAATATTTTAAATACTTTAAAAGAAAAATACATTTCTCCCTGCTCTAAATTGAAATGGTATTCCTTCTAAGATGATAATAATTGAAAAAGAAGAAAATAATCATTATGAAGATCAAGTACCATTGATAAGTTTTAAGAGATCATCAAATAAAATGTTCAACAACAAAAGAAAAAAGAGAAAATAGTTAATGCTAAAGAAACAACTACAACCAAGCTACTACATGTTATAAATTCTCCTCTTATGTAGTCTTCATTTCCCTATAAATTGTGGCCTCCTTGTACAAATTAGATATTGATCATCATAGTGAAACAAATTTAACATTTTGAAATGGTTAAACATTATTATTATTTTTATTTGTATAAGTATAATTATTATGGGTTCATTTCTCCTCTCCTACTCTTCCTAATAAGGTTCTGTTTTACAAGCCTCATATAAATGTTAGGGTTCTAACTTCTAAAAATTGAATAGTGTCAACTTAATCTCATTAGACAATGCTCCCCTAGTATTAATGGGGCCAACTTTTTATCTATCAAACTCGGCTATGTTTACATTGAATAAGAATTTGATACCTTTATCCCGATACTTGAACTAAGATATCTTGGCTCTAATTTTAGTCATTTTATCTAAAAATTATTGGTGACATATCCATTCGTGTTTAGTTTTAATCATTTATTATTGCAATTAATTATTACAAGGAGATTCTTGAAGCTTGTATTCCATCCCCACCATTTTTATTCTAAATATTTGACATTTTCTTTCAACTTAAAGTCTAAATTTTATCCTTAATGCTATACATATTTTTCAAGGATAACACATATTCATTATATTTCACTAAATGTGTTCGGGCATAGAAGAAAAACCTTCAATATATCTTTAAGATAACTTTGATACCATCAAGATAATCCCACCTTTCATTGCATTAATATCAAGGTTAACTAACCCTTCCTCTTTACATGCTTTTCAATTAGAGTAGCCTCTAGTAAAAATAGAAACATTAATAGTGTGGTTATCAAAGAGTGTCTAGGGATGCACACATCACTATTATTAATAAATTATAAGATTGTAAGAAATGTTTATGGAAGAAATAACTATCTAATAGAGAATATAATGTATTAGTTACCATATCTAACTATTACATATTTTAAATAAAGCCCCTTTAAAATCTATCTAATTGCCATTTAATGAGTCAACTAGGTTCAAAATTATTTTCATCTTATTCCCCCAAAATTCATCACCTTTACAACAAAACTTGATTTCATCTAATTTATCTTATTTATTCTCAAATCATATTAAAATCACCACCTTAAGTTCTCTAAGAAATATTTGGTAACTTATTTATTTTATCTTCATTTAGAAAGGGGTGTGAAGGGGATTTAGAACCTTTTAAAGTTTCTTTCAAAATAACTGGGAAGATTTTATTCATTGCCTTTCTTGTTGCTTTTAGGATTAGTGTTATGAATTTTGTGCCTTCATTCTTAAAAATTCTCATATCAACTCATTTAGCATTTCCATGATCTTTTTATATGGGAAAGGTCAACATACAATGACTGTAGACACTTTCCATTTTTTTATTTCCTTAATTAATTCTTTCTAGGGAAACTTTTAGTCTTTTAGAACACCTTACAAAAATATGATAAATGTGTGATTATTTCTCTTTCCAATCTATAAATTTTTGATGTGCTTGGATATATAATTGAGATGATTCACTCATAATGTACAATGATACAAATTTAGTGTATATGAAAGAAATATTTTTGAGACATGTCAAACTACCATTCTACATAACTCTCACATGGAAATAATAATATTATTTTTGTTTTGGCTTCAAAGGGGTATTGTGTGTTGCTCTATCTTGAAATTACTGAGTGAATTTGGATTACATGTATATGAATTTTAAGAATAGGAGATTTGTCATCGTTTGTGACATGGGGAATGGGCCGGGTTGTTTTATCAATGAAATAAAATATGTTTTATAATAGAAAAATTACAAATATATGGAACTCATACATTGAGAAATTGACTAAGATGTAACTTTGTATGAGAATTAAGATGCTCAAATAATTTATATACCTTCTTTCAATAATTAACATTAGAAATTAATACTTGGCTCATATTGTATACCCACCTCCCAATGGTCTTAGAATGGTTGCATTTAGATGGACAAGGATTTCAAAAGGCTCATGGTACTTGTGGACCCCTCAAAGGCATGCTATATAACACATGAAATTTATTTATGAAATTTGGTCTTTTGTTGTTGGCTTCTAGTATGAATGCTATCTATAAGGTGGAATTCTTAGTTGAGACTCTAAATCTTCCATTGTTGGTTTCTAGTGTGATTATACAATATGCTCGCCAAACTATATTAATTTCTAATGTTAATTATTCAAAGAAGGTTTTGTTTCATAAGAAGAGACCTATGTTCACATATTACAAGGCATGTTATTATCCACAATGCATGACACTTCTTCACATCTCTACCAAGTTCTAAACAAATACAGATCTACCATTTCCATGGAGGAGATTGATGATTTATAAAGAAAATATCATGCTATTTCTTTCTTGAGAAGTCATGTTTGCATTCATGATTTGCAACTTCCATCTTCATCCAAAAAGAAATTTTGTTATCGTTATGTGCCTAATACTAAAACAAATCAAAACCTTCATTTGAGCATGATCACCAACACAAAGGTAAATGAGTGGAAAAAAAGAAAGCTTAGTTAATGGCTTTCAGCATGTTGGTGGAAAATCTGCATCTTTTTGAAAGTGGCTTCCTAGCTTATCAGTCTTATGTTTAGTAAGGTTTTGTAATCTCCATTGTGTTATGTATTCGGGTCACGGGTATATCTAGTATGATGTCTTCTTTTGGGTATTTTGGGTGCATAAGAGAATGTGCATATGTACTGATGTATTCAACCAATGTGCTTTTGTAACATTGTAATCAGACAATTGATCATTTGTACTAGGACCTCACTGGTCTTTTTGATATTTTGTAAAATTTGTTACTCGGACTGCAACTGGTGGTTTTCTTGCTGGTTCTTTCCCACCAATATGTCTGCCTGAACCAGCTATATGTAAAATATTATATATAAATAAAATTATAAGTGGTCTCCCACTTTTGCTTTAAAAAAAAAGTTCTTGTAAATGTCCACATCTTTTTCCTTGACACAGTTGCTATTTCTTAAAAGATTTCTTATGTTTTTTCATAATGTTGGTCAATACTTTATTGTAAATATTCTATAGTCATGATCTTAAATGTCATAAGAATATGTCATAAGAGGGTTTCATCTTATAAAGCTATAATAATATTAAATGCATTTAGAACATCTTAGACACCTCCCTTGAAGCATTCAACAAATGACAAATAACTACCAACACAAAGTGAGATGCCTCATTTCCTAATATGAGGACAAAATAATAAATCAAAATATTAGGATGCAAGTTTGACCCACCTTTCCCAATACTTGGCTAAGTTTATCATCTATTGAGGAATGGATCCCAACAACAATTGTGCTTAGTGCTTACAACTACTAATCCAAGGAATACCTATTCATTTTTTCTTTATTGTACATGCCTAATGACTCCTCATCTCAAGTTAAATTGTGGGAATGGATTTTTATGCCCTCCCTATGACTAAATGGCTACAAGGAGGTGAATATGATATGGTGGGAAAAACCAAGATACAAGTTAGTTTAGTTCTCATAAACTCTCTAAAAATTAATTGAATTCCTACATCCTAACTAGAAATACCATGAGGGGTTTAGATCCCATTTTAGACAAAAACTATTCTTATACTCATCACTAGTTCACTTGGACCAACTAAAGAGATGGTGAACTAAGGAAACTTAGTTGTATTGATAGATTAAAACTTAGTTATTTCTCTTTCCATTGTTCCCTCTCCACAAAACACCCTTATTTAAGTAGATTCTATTAAACCTATCTCACATATCAACTCAGTTGTTTTAAACTTTTCAAACTTCTTATTCCATACTAATAATCTATCCTTCAAGCTCAACACTTCCCACCTCAATCAAATTGATCACCTTGCTTCCCTAATATCCCTTTGGTTGATGTTCCTAGACCTCATCAAAATGGTAAGTGGATACAATTGTGGAATGATGCGATTAAATCTATTGCACTACCTTACTGTGATCTTACAATAAGAATATGGCTAGAAAGAGATCTAGAATGGAAAAAAAATATGGATCCAAATAGAAAAGAAAAACTTGTTTTGTCTTTAGCACTTACTAATAACTTTTCTACAATGAGTGGTTGCTTCCGTTGAAATAAAACTTAGAAGATTTGAACTTAATTGTGGTAGAGGATCTCAATTAAGAGATATGATACATTGGATGGAAGGATATAAGGGATACAAATTATTTTTTAGTTACCTCGAACATATTTACATTCTCGAGAGTGGATAATATCTATCATTGATCAAGAGAGGTAGTTCCATGACAACTCTAATGATATTAAATCCATTTTCCTCCAACATTACAAATAATTTTTAATTGATCTAGTTAAAGGAGATCCGCGTCAAGATATAGTGAAAAATTATGGGCAAAACAATTATATATTTTTTAACATATATAAAATGTATGGTTGGATTAGTGAGATATTTAGTATGCAATATGAAGTCAAACTTTATTAGATTTGATTCTTAATAAGTTAGTTTTAACGATTCAATTTATAGCTTTTATGCAATCATATATGTTTAAATAGTTTGATGGTATCTAAACTTTATATACATATAAAAATATGATAAAATGTTTGATTATTTCCTTTCCAATCATAATTTTTTTATGTTTCTTGGCTATATAATTGAGGATGATTCGCTCATGTTATTGATAAAATTCATCCTCATATGGAGGATTTTGTATTATCTTCCATTAAATTCATCCTCTTTTGCATGAGATTCTTATGGAATAATAGATATTCTAGTGTGAGATTCTTAATTTTGAACATATCTTAACTAGATAAATTTAGCAGAGTTGATAAGAGAAGTGATAGAACTTTTTTCACTTACATAATCCTATTTTGAAGTTCATTTATGTTAACAACTATTAGATTAAATATTTTTATCCCCAATTATTTTCAAATAATTTTATATAATCTTTGTATTCTTATTCTTTCTTTCATCGTTTCATTTAAAATTTGAACCATTTAAGGATGCTATGTTATAGATTATAGTTTTCTTCCAATTCTTTTTAAATTGTTAATGGTATGAAAATATTATTGATGAGTAGATGAATTATTACAATTATTTTATATTTGTATTCCCTTTATCTAGATATATTATTTACAAAGTCTCATTGCTCTTTGGAATTATTACTCTATATATATAACATGGAAAATGTAGATCATGTTCCACAGCCAGTTCTTTGTTTACAAATACTAGTAATGAGATAAAAAAATTTAAGAGATTCATTAGCACAAGGTGCAAACCCAAGGATATATAGTGAACCATGCATGTTAATATTGCATGGTCTAGAAAAACTAAAAGATGAACTTGAGAGGACTAGTGCATATTCCTCAAATAGAGTGACTACTATTCTTTCCCACATGCGGGAAGAAGTACATGGTGACGTTCCCCTTAAACAAATATAGGATAGTGTCACCAAAGAAATGATAAAAACCACTTGTTTTCCATTTTATCAAAATGTGCATAAGGTTAGGGGATACGAGGTCACTAGATGTGTCGATCATGCTATGGCCTCATTGATCTACCCATTATTTCTCGTAGCACATGGTCTATACCAAACAATGACTAGATTCTATTATATTTTGTTCAACAGTTGTATGTTGAGGTCCATTTGGGCCTCAAAGTCAAGTACCCGGACATTCCACCATATGTTGGTCATGGGCGTGGTAGGATTCTTGACCGACCACCTATCATCAGTGATAGACCACCCCGGTGTTTGGGGTATTGGTTGGTGAGAGGTCTCCTGCTCTCGCGGCTCTACCAGCCCCCATGGCAAATCAAAGTTGCCCGTTTGCTTCCCAAAGGAAGCAAGTGACCTATAGGCATTTATTCGCGGCTACCACCACTAGGATATCGATGGTCGTGTAGGTCGATTATTTGATGTCCATTCCCAATCCATGCCATTTCAGCATGGTGGATACCATGGATCGCTTTTGCGATTGGCCGACATCCCTGCTCTACGCAATGATGCGCCTGGAGTTAATGTCGCGTGACTGCATTTGTTTGGTAGGGACTTGTTGGATGCATATACCAATATTATCGAACAATGGGATCATTATAGAGCATGTTAGAAACATTTGAGAATCGCGAGGTCGTTCGGTTCCAGCAATCCCATCACTCTTAGTTGAGCACTAGTCGCGCCATCGGTTCCACCCTCAGTTCATTATGACTACCTGAGACTACTCGGTTTTTACTGATATTATGTTGATTGGTTACAGTTCATCATAAGCCGATTCCATCTCACCTTCATAGTCCTCTACATTCATCATTTACGGCATGACATGGGATAGATCAGATGGATGCAGATATTGATTCGTCGCTTGATCGTTTGGTCCATATGGTGGAGGCGAATGTTTCAGAGGACTTAGGTCATCCGATATCAGATGATGTGCATGTATGTGTGCATGTGCATGTTTCAATTATTTTTTCATTATTTTTTAAATTTCTTTTTAACTAGATATTCATGTAAGTTGATATATGTGTATATATTGTTACAGGTGGACGCATATATTATCACTCCTAGCCTTGGTGCAGATGCGTTATTGCATGATCAGTAATGACTCGTGGATGAATCTGCCAGGTGGACATCATGAGTTTTACATTTTTATATAATCACATGTGTATATGTACATGCAATATATTTATGTATGCATAGATCTAGATTGATATTTAAAAATACAAGTTCATTTAAAAATAACTTTCATAAAATTTATTTAATATAAATTATATGTATTTAACACATCCTATACACAATTTTATTTGCAAGGCTCAACACATCCATCAGAGTAGGACCATTCTCATTCAGATGGCCATTCGACTAGGAGTAGACATTCATATTAGGCCATACACACTAGATTTTTGATCTTTACCACATGCATTTGCTTATACATGATGATCTTTAGTATTTGAGATTTGATGATCTCTAACTTACATTTGCTTATATGATATACATACATTTGCTTATTTGTTGATCTTTTAGTATTCAACGTTGATGATCTTTAATTTACGTTTTGCTTATATGATATGTACATATATTTTCTTATATGATATATATACATTTTCCTCTTTGCTTATAATATGTGTTATGTTTATATGTATTGAATCCCATACATGTATGTACATGTGTTTTATATAGTTTTAAGCTTTTCCCACTAATATATGTATACATTATAAATATTCAATATACATATATATTTCTTATTTTTATGATCTCTTACAACTTACATTTCCTTATATTCCAATATACATTTAGATCTCTAGTAGAATTTTAGGAAATCAATGCCACTTTATAATTAAAGTTCATTCATGGGTCACAATAAATATTATTTTAAAATGAGCTTAAGCAACATGAACCATTAGCAGGGATTGAGAACAGATATAATCTTTTGAGAAAACATGACTTTAAATTCAATTCAAATATGATTTAAAGAATTCAATTCAAATTATACTCTATTATACGTTTTCGACAAGTAACTTGAAATTCAATTCAAATATAATGAAGAAAATTAAATTCAAATTATACCTCTATTATACATTTTTGACAAGTAGCTTGAAATTCAATTCAAATATAATTAAGAAAATTCAATTCAAATTATACCTCTAATATACATTTTTGACACTTTAACAAAATTCTAAAATTACTAGATATGTTGTGCATACCTATGAATTAAATAACAACAAACTCCATAATGAAATAACTTGTTTGTTTACTACTTGATTCATTTAAACTAGGATCTAGTTATTCCATGTACACTAGAATAATTTTTTTCCCATCCTAGATATGCATATAAATAGAAGCTTATTTTTCATTATTCTGGATATCAAATTGCAAGATTAATTGTCATTTATATCACTTGGAGAGTAGATTTTGGAGAACTTTTTGCACATTTATCAAGGAGGCAAATATTGGAGCTCGACAACTTTTCATTTTTATCAATCAAGGAAAAAATTGGAGGATAATTTAACTAAGTTGGTAGAGGACTTGTTTTGAGTCATCTTTAAGTTGAATAAAAAAATGGGACAACAAAGAAAAAGAAAAAATGCATCTCAACGAAAATTGTCAAAAGAAGAACATAAGAGGCTTGAACAAAACTTGGAAAATTATCATAGAAAGAAACAAGGTACATGCTTATTTCTTCTCTCTCTCATTCTCAAGTGTGTGTTTAAAATTGTATGTGCATACATTTTGCATTGGCTTTCTTATTAAAATTAGAAATGTTTAATGTATGACCATTTTTCAACTTACAATACCCCAACTTAAAATGTACTCTTAAACTAAAATATTGTACATTAAATCCTTCCCTACAAACCTTACACTTATATTTTACCAATACCTTTGTTTAATTTTTTTTTCATCACATTATCATTGTTGAGTATTGCATCTACACAATTTTCTCTTTACTTTGTTCATGAAGAAAATGACAGTGTACTTCAATACATGTAGTTATCAATGAAACCTTAAATTTTGTGTGGACCTCACTATACCACTGAGGATTTTTATAATTTTTTCCAACCACATTAATTATTTTGTAAACTGCAGAAGTCTATATA
Organism: Sequoia sempervirens; assembly: GCA_007258455.2. Taxonomy (NCBI): domain Eukaryota; kingdom Viridiplantae; phylum Streptophyta; class Pinopsida; order Cupressales; family Cupressaceae; genus Sequoia; species Sequoia sempervirens. The sequence goes on from VDFB02176621.1 coordinate 10,751, forward strand.
TTCTAACTTTGCACTTTGAAAGAAACCATTATTTTTTCTTAATTATTCATGAAACTACACCTTCATGTACAATGGAGTAGCATTCTAATGTTGATATTTGGTGATCAATGTCCCCTATCCAATCTACATTGAAACATCTAATTAGCTTAAGATTTTTCTAAACTCCCATTGAATTTAATCTAATGATCAATAGTTCCTTTAAAAATATATTTTTTAAATATTTTAATAAATG
>VDFB02176622.1:0-43302 GCA_007258455.2 Sequoia sempervirens
CCCTAGTAATGATATGTGGAGAGGGTTATGGCCTAGAGGGAGCATGGAAGGAATAAGCCTTCTACTTGGAATTAACTGTGGGAGTGTTTATTATTATAGGTAAAACATGTTTTGAAGGACTATGGGAGTGTTTTTCATTAACTTACCAGAGATGTAACTATGGCTTCAAGGCATTTACCAACCTTAGCTCTCTCACACAGATCTAGAAATCCATCAGTTATTATTTGTTTCATCCTACTAACAAACATGCTTTCAAAACGTTCATCCCACAGACTCTTTGAGTGCTTCAAAACAATCTCACACATGCATTGACATGGAAACTCAATATTTGAACCAAAAACTATTTTTAGCCACTCCAAGCTCCCTTCAAATGCATCTAGGCTGCCCAATGTTTCGCTGATCAATGTCTCATTATTTGCAAGTTCCTTGTCACTTTTCAAAAGATCAAGCAAATACTTTCCCCCAAGCCTATCTGCAGAGAGAATATCATTTGCACATGTCTTTAGCCATGCTAAGCAAGACTCTAATATAAATTTGCTCGAAAAAATCATCATGGTAGCTTGTAGCTTCTCTTTATGATATTTCCACAACTGCACCTCATTTTCTGGGTTTGGAATCCCACCAAACAACTATGATCTAGATGGCACTTCCAACACAGTCTTATAAAAAATAGGAAAATTGTTTAGAACCTCCAAGAAGAGTTCCCCAACCTGACATAGCGTTACCTATATGACTCTTACCAAATTATAGAAAATGGAACTGACTACCCCCACCTTATTGGTCTATTGACCGAATGTGTCTTCCGGTTCTAGTGATGTTTCAATAGTTCTATTTTTTCATAAGTGTGAGGGTCTTCTATCGGCGGGACGAGGTCTCTTGTTCCCATGATGGTATAATGGGGATGTCATTGGTAGAGTTCATGCCTATTGCTAGGACTTGGGTGGTGGTTCCAATGATGGGCTGATGTTGTTGGTGCTCATGATCTAAGTCAACACCAACAAAACCAAGGTTTTGGTCTTCTTATGTTGAAAGGATAAGAAATAGATAAGCTTCATATTTAGTCGAACCCACTTGAGATAGTCTTTGAAAACAAATTCATGAGGCTTGATTTCACTAACAAATGGAAAATGAATATGCTCATAGCTCAATTGAGGACCAAATCACACCAACTGAGATGTAAGATGGGTGTTGAAAACCAATCTAATTGATCTTTTTGTGGCTCTATGTGTAGCCTTGTTAAACTTGTGAGATAATTTGACCAAGAATGATTCAATGGGATTTGGTTTGTTTGTGAGGAGTTCTAGAAACAAAATAATCTTCCACTATAATCAAATTTTGCATAAGCTTAATCTAGTACAATGTGCTCCCACCTGTTATGTGGTTGGCTAAATCCTTTTCCAAAGCATTGGTTCCTTGCCCCCATTGGATTTTTTAATTCTTTGCTACCTTGGTTGAGTTCTTGAGTTGTGTTAATGGAAAATTGGTTCATCAAATTTATGTGAAGGCCAAGAACTTTGCCTCTGCCTTCACCTTTCTATTATATTCTTTCATTGACTTGTTATAGGTAGAGGTTATATTTCATTTAAGTGATTTGATCTTGTTTGTTTGATGATTGGATAATGGTCCCATAATCTTGGTAGACCGGCATGGTGGGTTCAATATCCATTTATTGATCTACCAAAAAGGTCTCTATTGTTAGCATGGGAATCTCCAACATGGAGCCTGATAGCAATTAGGAGCACCATTCAACCTCACTTAGACAAATTTCACAAAAAATAAACTTCAATCTCTCAATTCCTTCAATCCCAAGCACTGTAGACAAGATATGAAACTATTTTTATATACCCTTTAATGAATTCTAAAAAATATCCAAAATTCACCATAGGTTGTTTTGGAACATCCCCAAAACTTAGATTTTCTCCTAAAACTAGGCCTAGTTAGGCCCCTTTACAAAGGAACCCTTCTTTAAAATGTTCCCCAACCTCAAAACTCGATGGGGAAACACTAACCAGGTAACAAAAGTTCAAAATCCACAACTTCCACTTGATATACTGTTCTCCAATATGACACCCACAAAAATCCTCCTTTTTAGCAAGTTTCATGGGGGTTTATTGAAAATGGGTACTCTAGAATCCTAGCACTCTTTCCAATGCTTCATTGTTAAGCAAGTTTCTGACTCAACCCTACTCCAAAAATCCCATTTTGGCATAGGCGGGGAGGATGTTGGCATAGGTTGTGGAATTTGGCTTCACACCTGCTAATTGAAAGAATATAATCTACACAACCTTCATCATGCAATAAAAATTATGCTTGTCATCATCGTTCTGCTTTAATAATAAAGCAACAACTCATTATGGAAAACTCTTCAATGTTACATATATTTTCTCATTGGCTTTTGTCAAAAAATTATATGGTAAAATCTTCAAAATAATCTACAGACTATGTACTATAGAAAGAAGCAAAAGTTACAAATACTTTAGGGGAAAAATATCTCCCTAAATTCCAATGAAGGCACACACAACATTGACTGGCCACCAAATCCTTGGCCAAAAATATATTAGAACACTATCATTTACAGAGTTTAGCAATAGTTACATCGAGCACACTACGATTAACATGTATCTATTGACCAAGACCAAAGTGGAGAATTACTTGCATTGGGATTACTTATATGTCAATATTTTCTAGTACAAGTATTAATACATATCCATCAACTACCCAGGATCTGTAGGATAAAAAGGGTCTAGATTATACTAACTTTAGCATAAAAGGATAAATGAGGGACCTAGATATGATAGTCATAGGAATTCCAAATTCAAAATCAATATATTCAAATATTTGAATTTCTCATTTAGATTTTGATCACTAGGCCCTTGAGGGCATTGAGAGGATTGAATTTTGAACATCAAAAAAATTTCTCATCCAAGATAAATTGGTGTAGACTTAGATATTAGACTTTGTATTACATGAAGAAACTTTCTTCAAGCCTTTTGCAAAAGCCTGCACAATAATGATAATAAGTTATTTGTTTATAGAAACCAATCAGTACAATAGTTGGAAATAATTGAACCCTACTATTCACACCAATAAGCATCCTGTCTCATGCAAGTCAGCATATATATCACTCTAAAAACTAGAGTCACAGAGTATGCCAAATTTTACCATAGAAATTTGAAATCCTGAAAAATTAAAAAATCCCTAATGTGCTTTATTATTAAGCAAGTTTCTGACTCATACCCTGCTCCAAAGCTCCCATTTCGGCACAGGCGGGGAGGATGTTGGCATAGGTTGTGGAATTTGGCTTCACACCTACTAATTACATTTGCTTGAAAGTTTCTAAAGCCTTTTCAACAAATCAATTTTGTGCATATCCTGCAATCATCATATTCCATGAGATGGCATCTCTTTCAGACATTCTGTCAAACAGTTCGCATGCCTTTTCTATTCTTCCACATTTTGCATACATGTCTAATAGGGTAGTTGCAACTACAACATCTGACAAAATTCCTCTATTATTTATGCTTTGATGGATGTTCATACCCTATTCTAAAGCCCCCATTTTGGCACAAGTAGGAAAGATGCTGGAAAAGGTTGTGGAATTTGGCTTTATACCTGTCAATTGCATTTGATTGAAAGTTTCTAAAGTGTTTTCAACAAATCCATTTTGTGCATATCCAACAATAATTGCAGTCCAAGAGATGACATCTCTTTGAGGCATTGTATCAAAAACTTCACATGCTTTCTCTATGCTTCCACATTTTGCGTACATGTCAACCAAAGCATTTCCAACTATAATATTAGATGAAAATCCCCCTTCTATTATGCTTTGATGGATGTCCATACCCTATTCCAAAGCTTCCATTTTGGAACAGCCAAAGAGGATGTTGGCAAAGGTTGCAGAGTCTGGCTTTAAACCTACAAATTGCATTTGAGTGAAATTTTCTAAAGCCTTTTCAACATATCTAATTTTTGTATATCTTGCAATTATTGTAGTCCATGAGACCACATTTCTTTGAGGCATTTTTTTGAACACTTCAAGTGCCTTGTCTATGATCCCACATTTAGTATACATGTTGGTGCAACAACACCTAAGCTTCCATTTTCAAATTTGAAGGAAATTGCATCTTAGTAGGTCATTTTAGCATTTGAGGAGGTCATTTTATGTTAATTAGGTCTTGTGAGACCATTCACTATGAATTAGGATGATTTTAGAGTCAATTGGTTGATATTAAGATAGAAAGAGACTTGTGTGTGCAGTGTTAAACTTGTGCATTGAAAGGGAAAAAATAAAATCAGTTTCAACATTAACTAATTACAAATGCATGAACTTGCATGCAGTTGTTGATAATTAATGCATTTCTAAAGTTCTACATGAACTGAGAATGTACCAAACCAAACATTAGTAAACAGGGAAAACATTGAAGGTGGTGATAATTTATTATGACTATAAATTAGTTGGTTAGTATTTCAATTTCTTGAAATAAGAAATATAAATATTATGTGCTACTGAAAAAGCATTGAAAATTTTGGAAAAGTTGTATACCTCTTTTTTGTAGAGGAGAAATTTTTACCTTTTAGTAAAACTAATTTAAAATTTCACTAATTTTGTGTAATGTAATAGCTTGAAGGAAGAGTAATCATAGCAATTGTCCCCTATTTTTTGTACAATTTAAGAGAAAACACCCAAGAGTAGTCATAGCAACTATTCCCTGTTTGTGTACAGTTTAACAACAAATATCCAATTGTGTAGGTCAAACCCTCATGCCAAATATGTTGAGGTTAGACTTTTGGGCCGGTTTTATAGAATGCAATAGAAAAAATCTAATTGGATAGGGAAAACCCTATTGCCATTTATGAATAGCGAAATTGGATTCTTTTTGTACAATGTAATAGCAAACATCCAATTGGGTAGAGAAAACACTCTTTCCAAACATACAAAGGTGAAAGTATTGGGATATTTTTGTATAATGTAACAAAAAACACATAATTGGCTAGGGAAAACCATCTCAGATATGCAAGGAAGAGACTGTTGAGTTTTGCTAATTGCACATCTCATAATTGTTTGGCCTTAGGTAACCAATTTGATTTGAACCATGAGCCTCACCAGAAAATCTTACATAAGTTTAAGTCACTATGGGTTTGATCACTCTAGAAATGTGTGGTGTGCTATTAAAAGCTAAAAGTGTAGATGGATTTCTGTTCACTTTTAGTCAGCCCTCATCCAACATTTATAGCTGGGGTTAGGTCCCATAAACTAATATAAAAAAAAGAACACACTAATGGATTGTTTGGCTTTAGATTTCCCACTTTTTTTTGGTGCTCTATGTTGCTAATATTTAAAGCACCCTTGAGGAAAAAAAGAAAGATACAAAAGAAACTAATTACAAATAAGCTTTACCCAATAGTATAATTAGTCACTACTCACAACTTAAGGCACAAAATTTTCAAAAGAAAAAGCATTCCATGAGTTTTTCTACCACTGTGCCATGTTATACCACATTAAGAATGACATCTTGCTTCATTTTCCTAGAAATGAAACTGACCTCCTCATGAAAAACAAGAAAACAAAAACAAAAAGGCAAAATACAACACATATACATAACAAACTGTGAGAAATGAGGAAGAGAAAGAGTTTATGAAGGAAAGTTGTAGTTAGCTTCCCATGAAAAAAATTAAAGGCACTTATGAAAGTGTAGAGGAGTCTTTGAAGACTCATTTCAGGCTTATGAGACAAAACCTCATTATTCCTACAAGCAGGATATGAGAGAGCTAAGAAGGAGAAAATTAGATAATTTCAACTGCAATGTGCTCACAGACATACATATATAAACCAGTGTAAAAGTAGTGGGCATGAGAGCAGAAAATTTAGGTGTGTGGTAATGGTGTTTTAGAATTCCATAGCTTAGATGAACATGTTTTCTAAATTGTAGAATCCTTATCTTTCTCAATTAGGTCTCCAGTAGTTCAGCTCCTCCTCTAGGAGTGGAAATGCTATAATCATTCAAACTTGTATTGCTTTTTTTAACATGGCTATCCTACACCTTATCAGAAGAATGTTTTTCTCTTGTTGCAGCACATAGGTTCCACAAAAAATACCATTTTCCTTTCCTTCAATAATATATTTGATACCTACAGTAGGGAGAGTACCCTTGAATAGAATAATTTAAATTAGATTTCCCCAAACAGGGATATTATCTCCACACCTCTCAAGAATTTTTCTTTAGACTAAGCCATACCATATAACTATCATTCAAATTCCCTTGCATTAAAGCAAGATTAATAAAATAGAATAGGGAATGAAATTTTAGAGTCGGTGTGATTCCTGAAAATCAGGAAACCCAGAGGGAACATGTCAAATAGAAAGAGAACCAATAGTCTCAACAGAGTAGGGGCATTGCACAAGAAATTTCAAGATTGTTGCATCTCTTTATATTCAACCATGCAAAACCTATAAATTAAGAAAGGTTCTTGGAATGTACTTACACTTGTCACAATGTGACAATGTGCATGGGATGACTTGACTTGAACAATTTAAATGCTCTAAAATTAGAAAATAGAAAAGAGATAGAAGATAGAAGAATGGAAAAACTATTAATTAGCTACGATATTAACACTAGCACAAACTCTTCACTTTTGTTCCTACAAATGGTCTTGCACCATCCAATAAACCTAATAAGAAGAAAAAACATGGTTTGCAAGATGTGAAAATGGCTTGCTCGCATCCTGCAAGAAGATAAAACATAAACCCTACCAACCAATGTGGCAAAAGATATCAGGAAAGACTTCATCAGAGAAACATGGGCACAATGGTGGGAATCATTGTGCGGTCTCTCCGATATGGTGAAATATAAAGAGCACATGATTGAAGATTCTATCAGAGGGAGAAACAAATATCAGCGGGACAAAACCTCAATTCCTTTGGTACTCTGATAATACTTAGGCACATAATTCATCGGTGAGAGAAGTAAATTTCGGTGGGACAAAAAGTTTAGTCCCTTCAATACACTGATAAAACTTAGGTACATAATTCATCGGTGAGAGAAGTAAATTTCGGTGGGAAAAAAAGTTCAATCCCTCTGATACTCCGATAATACAAACAAAGCTTGCAATGTTAGGATATGTTTCAGAGTGCTTCATTAATTCAAATATTTTGAGAGCATCCTTGCAAAATCCATTTTTTGCATATCATGCAATTATTGCATTCCATGAGATGACATCTCTTTGAGGCATTCCATCAAAGAGTTCACGTGCCTTTTGTACATTTCCACATTTTGCATACATGTCTAATAGAGCATTTCCAACCATAATATCTGACAAAAATCCCCCATCTATTATGCTCTAATGGATGTTCATACCCTACTCCAAAGCTCCCATTTTGGCACAGGTAGGGAGGATGCTAGCATATGTTGTGGAATTTGGATTCACACCTACTAATTTCATTTTCTTGAAAGTTTCTAAAGCCTTTTCAACAAATTTTGTTGATATCCTACAATCATCTCATTCCACGAGAAACAAATTTCTTGGAGGCATTTTGTCAAATAGTTCATGTGCCTTGTATATGCATACACGTTGATATCCACTTTTGATTATGAGTTGTTGGATGTTCATACCTTGCTCCAAAGCTCCCATTTTGGCATAGGCAGGGAGGATGCTGGCATAGGCCGTGGAGTTTGGCTTCACACCTACTAATTTCATTTGCTTGAAAGCTTCTAAAGCATTTTTAGCAAATCCATTTTGTGCATATCCCACAATCATCGTATTCCATAAGATGACATCTCTTTTAGGCATTTTGTACTCAAATTAGCTTGCAATTGATTAGGCTTTTATAATTTTTAAAATTGATTTAGGGAGGAACGCATAGGAAAATATGTACCTTAAAAAATCTCTATATATCATGATTTTTTCAAATTTTTTAGTTAGTGCTGAGTTTGGATGTTGAGTTTGAGGTTGATCCCAATGTCTATGTTAAGTATGAGTTTGGTAAGTATGATATAATAATTGGTGCCTCCCATGGATTTCATGGTAGACATGACACTAAAAAAATACTCCTTGGTCTCCTCTCCTAGAGAGAACAAAGGTGGTGGTCCATTTGATATTGTAAAATATGGTGGTTAGTCTCAATTCAAATGGGAGCATACTATAAATTGACCAAGAGGAATCCACAACTACTTACAGTCTCCAACAAAATGGTGTGGCCTTGAGAAAAAAATGGTCCATTACTAAAACACAAAATCCATGATTTATGGTAAGGATTTGCCATGTATCTTTTGTAGTGATTTGCGGGAAATGCTTTGAGATTATTTCATGGATGGTTGAGTTCAAAGTTTTTATGAGGAGAACCCCTTATCACATGTTTCTCTATTGTGAAAGCAGCACAATAATTCCAATTTCCAAGTGAAATGTTAATTGTAACAATTCTTCGTGTCTCATTCACTTTGTGTTATTTTAATTGTTTTCTTTGCTTCAGGTCAATCATCTATTTCAATATTATGATGCTAAGAATAAACCATTTGATGAGTTTTATTACAGGCAAGGAGTATGCTGGCAAAGGTTGTGGAATATGGCTTTACACTTGCCAATTGCATTTGCTTGAAAGTTTCTAAATCCTTTTCAACAAATCCATTTTGTGCATATCTTGCAATATTGCAATCCATAGACCATAGATTAACATGATATCAAAACACAACAACTGAGATCTTCTACATCGATGATTGGAATGTACCATTACCTGTGAGGGAGTTACCAAAATATTTCAATACACTTACATCAATGATTTTAAGTATCTTGGACCTATCAATGGTTATAGGTACCCTAATTACACTAGTTATTAGGGTGTTGTTGATCCACACTTGTGTTAGGTTGTTATTCTATTATTTTTTCAGTTGATTTATTTAATTTCAATGTGTTCCAATAGATGCAAAAAATGACTAGTATTAGTCTCAAAGAGAGTGATCAACTTAAAGGTACTTCCAATTTTACACCTTGAAAGTGTAGATTGTAGATGGTATTAGAAGCTAATTTTTGGGTCTATGTTAACACCAAGGTTGCACATTCTACAGATATTCTCCAGTTGCTTGAATATAACAAGAAGATAGCCAAAGAATAGTGAATCATCTTAGGTTACAAACAGATCGAGTGCTCAAGAAGGGTGTTAACTGTTCTTAGATACTTGCAGTAGTTGTACCATCCATTGTAATTTGTATCTACTATTTTTTTCACAAAAATATTAATGAGTTCCACCATGCTATTCTAGGTAACATTCTTATTTGCTTTTCATTTTGTCTTTGTATAAATGGTTTTCTATTTTAGTTGGTTTAGGACAGCTATTGATAAATTGAAATTCTTGATCTAATTCTATGACAGGGCTTTTGTTCTCAATACTTGTAACTACTATTGTAATTGATGTTGTGAAAGATGAAGTTGACTGACCTTGCCCTGACTTTTTTTGGTGTTGTTTTCCAAATGGCATATCAGTTGAGAACAACTTATCAACCTCTAGTACTAAACTTTAGTCTTAGCTTTTCTTCTCTTCCTGATTAATGATCATTTTGGTGGCAAGCTCTTTATTTATTGTTATTATTATTTTATCATTCATGATTCAAATTAGCCTTCTAAGTGGTATGAGGTTATTCCAGAAATTTGATAACATTACAAGGAGGGTTGAGTGTCATGGAAATGAACATGTCATGAGGGAAGGCCACAAAATATTTTGACCTAGTGGACATACTTCAGGTAAGTGCAACATCCTATAGTTTTTGTTAAAATCATTAGGGGAGGTTTCCCTTTATTTATAAATTGTGGAAAATTTACAAGGTGTGGAATATACAAGAATACTTGCATTCATACAAAAATCAACTATTAGATCAATTATTCAATAACATGCTATCTTAATAAAACAACACCATGCAAAGAAATAATGAAAAATTTTCTCTTGTATTTGACTTTTCTAAGTTTTGGATGTGCAAATTTCAAAACCTTATTTTCAGGATGCAGCTCCAAATTGGAGAAGTGAAAGGTGAATACCATCGAGGAAGAGTTTGGAGGAGCCAAAACCAATAGCAACGGGAAAGCTGTGGATTTGCAAGGGGATTAAATGGGTCAAGCCCCTATGAGGTCACTATCCTTCCAGAAGGACTGCAGTTAAGGAAGGGGAAAATAGTATAAGTATATGAAAATAGGAGTATTATGTTTATATAGTGTTTGTAAGTTGTACAGTGTCACTGAGACATTGAATGTAACCAATGAGATTTTGATTTGCCAATGAGGCTTAATGAAGTAAATTTTCAGAGTGGTTTTTTCTCCACTCATAAATATTGTGTTGTGGCTCCTCTTGATTTGTAATCTGTTTGTTTTTGTTTTTCTGATCAATCATATTTGTTCAAGCATTTTAGTCTTCATTTCATGGTGTTTTTTAACATTTGAATATCTATGATACTTGAAGTTTATATGTATAAATTTGTGAAGATTAATTAAGTTATATTTTATTTGTAATGACTAAATGTATGACTAAAGTAATGACTAAATTATTGACTAAATACATGACTGAATTAATGATTAAATATATGACTAAATATATAACTAAATTAATGACTAAATATATGAATAAAGTAATGACTAAATATATGACTAAATAAACCACTACCATGACTAAATAAATGATCAGTTAACAATAATCAATGACTAAATATATGACTAAACAAATCACTACCATGACTAAATAAATGACTAAATTAACGAATAAATCAATGACTAAATAAATGACTAAAATAGTTTAGTTATAAATTTAGTGGTGTTATAAATGACTACAAATAAACCACTAAAATAGTCATGTGACTAAAATTAATGACTAAATATATGACTAAATAAATGACTAAATCAATGACCAAATTAATGACTAAAATCAATGACTAAATAAATGACAAATTGTTTAGTCATAAATTTAGTTGTGTTATAAATGACTACAAATAAACCACTAATAGTCAAGTGACTAAGGTTAGTCATTTATATGCAATTTTTAGTAGTTTATTTAGTCATATATTGTTCTTTGTGTACTAGTGAAGAAGAGGTGAAAAGAGAGTCCAAATTGTGCAAGAAGATGAAGAGGAAAGTGTCAATTATCCAAGTCATGTTATTGCACCAAAGGTGGGTGGAGCTTTGATGTTGAGAAGACAACTCTTGAAGGCCTCCAAGGAGAAGGAACCAATCAAAGGAGAAATCTATTCAAGACCACATGCAAGAGAAAAGGTAAAGTATGCAAGGTAGTGATAGATTCAGGCTCCATTGATAATATAGTATCAAGATAAATGGTAGATAAGTTAATTTTGGTGAAATTCCCTCATGAAACACCCTATAAGGTGTCATGGTTAAATGATGATCAATCACTTCTAGTCAATGAGCAAGCTTTAGTTGAGTTTTAGATTGGAGGGTATAGGGATAGGGTACTTTGTGATGTTCTACAAATGGAATGTTGCCATTTGTTGCTTGGAAGGCCATGGAAATTTGAAAAAAATGCACTTTATGATGGAAGGGCTAATACATATCAGATTGAACATGATGGGAACACATTTACTTTACTTCCATTGTAAGAGGAAGTCAAGGAGGAGACGAAGGAAACAAAAGTAATAATGATGGGTAAGAAAGAGTTTGTGCAAGTTGAGGATGAAAGGGAGATGAAGGTTATAGCTACCCCAAGGATGGAAGAAGCCATGACAGTGAGGTTGCAAAATGGTGCCATGTTGAAGAGAAAGGATGGTGAGTTGCTAATGAAATTTGATCATGGAAAGGTCAAGGGTGAATTTGTGTTGAAGGCTCAAGATGGGTTTATGAAGCATGCTAGGATTATGGTGGGGAAAATACCTTGTCCATTGAATGCAAAAGAGGGAAGATGATAGTTCAATTGTGTTGCTTTAGAGGCTAATGAACCTGATGGCATAGGGGTCAAAAGGATAGAGAACCTAATGACTGAGGTCAAAGGTAAAGGTACAGGGAGTAGGGATGCTTGGAAAGGACAAGTGAATGATCCTAAGTATACAATAAGAATGAGGGAGAGGAAAATTAGAGGTTAGGTTGTAGAGACCAAGGAAGGTGTAACATCAACTAATGACAAGGGAAACATGAAGAGACAGTCAACATGGTAAGTTGCAAAGAAGCAAATACTAGGAAGCAAGGAGTCCATTAATGTAGTGAACAAAGCAAGGTTGTAGTACCTGATCCCATGGAGGAGATTTCTAGACCAAGGATTATTTGGAGGATAAAGAGATGTTGTGAAAGAGCAAGGTTCAAGGAAGTATAGTCCTCATGGGACATGATTTTTTTTTAGGTGAGTTGTATGGTGCAGGAGCACCAAGTCATTTTGGGTAAGTTGGGTTAAGTGATAAGGTCTTAGGTTTTTTGGGTAATTTCAATGTAATAAGGCCATGATAAGGCCATTTATAGGGTTTTGTGGTTATTTGAGTCATTTTGGGCAACACAAGTAAAAGTTGCAAATCATGTCAAAAAGTTGTCAAGGAGGGAAAAATGTCATTTTCCTTGTTTGGAGTCATGTTCTTAGTGTTACAGATATGAGCAAGATTGGTGGTGTTGTCATTAATTTTTTCATTGATATCAACATAGTTCAGTATGTTGTAGATTGTACATGTATGGCTGAGATGTTGCTAAGATGTTGTGAGTACATGGAGCTATCTTTATAGTGTTGTAGATGTGTTGGGTTGATAAGTTTCCAAGTGCTTTTGAGAAAATTAAATAAAGAAGAGAAAATAGAATGTTGAAAGTTTTCAAAATGTGCTCTGGTATGTGCTTTACATTTCTACTGTGTTGATCCTATGCTTGTGCAGACCTGAAGATTTGATAATAGTGATTTAGTGGTGATATCTCCTAAGTTTTAGCTTATGGTGTGATGGTATGTGAAAGCTACGTTCACCGGTATGTGAAATATTCTAGCAGATTTGGTATTCTATGGATTGGGAGAAATATTGTTTCTCTACAATTTTTCTCTATTTCATTTAAGATCTTGTGGTTCTAGAATATGTCTTGTGAAGGACCTTTTTGTGCCCTAGCAAAGAGGTTTGAAGATTGGTGATCTGGAAGTCATGTTTTAGTAGTTCAGTGTGAATTTTATACAGTCCAGATGGACTGGTGAAAGATGTTCAGTGGTTGAAGTCTATTGTTTTGCTACAGATGTATTTGGAAGATTTTGAGATGCATTCTCATGCTTAAGAAAGCATGTTGTGGTGTCCATGTGTCATCTTCTAGTTGGGAAGCATGTAAATCAATGATTATTTGTGTTTTCATTAGGTTTGGCTAACCTGGTGTTTATAGTTCATTCGAAGAATAAAATTAATTTGAGGAAGCATGTGACTGATCTGAGACATAATTTTTTGGTCTTGGTTAAATGTTTTATTGGTCCACTCTTATTCCTTTCCACTGCGGGAATTTTGAGTTGCCGACCTATTTTGAATTTATGTAATGAGGTATTTGTGGCCAACTTTGGAGAAATTTTCTAAGGTTGAGGATGGTATAAAAGAAAGTCAAAGTGTGAAGAGCTGTATGATAGTGTGATGCAAAGTGACGAAAGTAAGCCACAAATCATAAGAGCAAAAGTGTGTGTGTGTTGTGATAGCAGTTTTTCAATGTGTTGAAGGTAGTGAGTTGAAGGTTTTTGCAAATCTCGTAGATGTGCATTAATTGTTGTCGTGGATCTTTTGTTCTCTTTTGTATCTATAGGTAGTGAACCTCCCTATTAGATAGTGATTCCTTTCTGTAGGCAGCGAGCCTTTGTATTTGGATATTGAGTCCTCTTCTAGGTAGTGAGCCTTTTGTTTTATAATCTTTTTATTGTGAGTTAATCCTCACTGTGGTTTTTCCCTCATTAGATTTTCCATGTAAAAATCTAGTGTTCATTGTGTTGATTTGCTTTCTGTTATTTGTGTTTCATGCTCTTAATAACATAACAATGTGGTTGTGGAATTAATAAGTGTTGAAATTTTAAGTTTGAATTATGTGACAGCTGACTCACCCCCCTCTCAGTTCTCATGCACCTGTTTAACAATTGGTATCAGAGCTTTGGTTCCTTGTTGTAGAGATTAACCACTTAAGGAAGATCTGATGGTGCATAAGTTGGCGATCCCTATGTTCGATGGAATTGATTACAATGACTGGAAGGGATAGATGAAAGGATATATTATCTCCTTTGGTTTTAATATTTGGAAGGATGTTGAGACAAAGTATACACCCAAGTTGTCTGGTGGTCTTACTACTTCAGATGGGATCTCTACTTATGAAGAAAATGAGAAGGAAAATTATGCTATTTGCAGTGATTTATCTAAATATGAGCAAGTGAAGGTTTCTTCTTTGGAAACTGTATATGAAGTCTAGAAGAAGTTGGAGGATATGTATGAAGGAAATGAAAGAGTGAAATTGACAAAGAAGTTGGCGACGAAGCACAAATTTGTGAATCTGAAGATGGAAGAAGGTGAAGAGTTTACAAGTTTCTTGTAGAGAGTTGAACTGACTACAAATGAAGTTATAAATCAAGGAGGAAAACTATTATATGAAGATATAATTGATAAGATCTTTTTAACCTTACCGGAATGCTACAATGATAATATCTTAGTCATTGAAGAAGTATATAATCCTAACACTTACACTTTGGAATAGTTGTTTGGCACCTTGCAAGCATTTGAGATGAGAAAGTTTTGGAAAGAAGACAAGATAGAAGAAAAGATAGAAATGACATTTAAGGCATTGAAGATTGAAGAGGAACCAGATAGTGATGGTGTTGATGAGTTGGAAGCAAACTTCACCAGGAAGTTGAAGAAAGGAATCAGAAAGTATAAAGGTATGTTTCCCTTTAAATGTTTTAGTTGTGGTAATATTGGTCATTATGCTTCAAGATATCTGAATAGAGCTATGCATAGGAAGAACAGGGATTATAAGGATAAGGATAGGAAGGATAAGAAATCTAAGAAGTTGTACTATGTCAAAGAAGAAGCAAATTTTTTTGATGATGAATCTAAAAATGAGGTTGATGATAGTGAATGCTTATTCTTAGCTTTGGAAAGTAAATCTATATCCACTAACCCTAGAAATTGTGTAAGCAAGAAGGCTCCGGAGAGTAAGAGAAATAGGATGGAAGGTACTTTGGTTACCACTTTTCATGCAAGATAGGATGAAGACTATTGGGTAATTGATAGTGGATTTTTTAATCACATGATTGGAGATAAGAGTAAATTCACTAAACTTGAGAAATATGATGGTGGTTTAGTTATGTTTGGTGATGATTCAGGAGCAAGTATTTGTGGGAAGGGTTCAATTAGTTTTTATGGAGTACATAGTACTAATGATGTATATTATGTGTAGCAATGGTTTAAAACTTGTGTTTTAGAGTAATACCTATGAAATCAGAAAAGGATCTGGGAGTGGAGATATGATTGTTGTTGGAAGAAGAACTCATGGAAATATCTATTAGTTGAAAGGAGTTGATGGTCATTGCCTTGTATCTCAAATTAGTGAAAGTTGGTTATGGAACCGGAGAATGGGACATGTGAATTCTGATAACTTGGTCAAGCTCATTGCAAAAGAGATTGTTCAAGGACTTCCTAGAATCATAAGACTTGGTAATGCTATTTGCAGAAGTTTTCAATTGGGGAAATGGACAAGATGCAACTTTAAGGGAAAAGAACATTCTACTATCAGAATGTTGGAGTTAATTCATATTGATCTCCATGGTTCGACTAGAACTGGAAGCCTGAATGGTGACATATATTTCATGTTGCTTATTGATGATTACAATCAAATGACATGGGTTACTTTTCTTAGAGAAAAGAATCAGGCTTTGGATAGGTTTAAGGTATTCAAAGCAAGAGTGGAAAATTAAGTAAACTTGAAAATAAAGTGTTTGAGATCCGATAGAGGTGGAGAATTCACCTTTGGTGAATTTAATGCATTATGTGAACAACATGGCATAAGAAGATAGTTTTCTACTCTGAGGACCCCTCAGCAGAATGGGGTAGTTGAAAGGAAAAATAGGACAATATTGGAAGCTTCTAGAACCATGATGAAAGAATCAAATGTACTAGATGTGTACTGGAGAGAAGCTATACATACTATTGTTTATGGTCTTAATAGAGTTCAGATCAGACACAACAACACTAATACTTCTTTTGAGTTATGGACTGGTAAGACTTCTTTTGAGTTATGGACTGGTAAGACTTCTACAGTGAAGTATTTCAAGGTATTTGGAAGAAGATGCTATATTAAAAGAGATGATTGAAATCTTGGAAAGTTTGATGCTAGATGTGATGAAGGAATCTGTTAGCTCTCAAAAACATAGGCTGAAAGCCACAAGAGGTTGCCAATCTCTTGATACATTTCAGGGTAACAACTCTGTCATCTTTGTGTGTCGATTTACTACTACCAGTAGGAGCTCCAGTATGACCTCCCATGTATTGAGATCTTCTTCCATTCATGATTGAATAGCTACAAAATTTCTGTCAAAGTTTCCACTCACTTTTATCAAAAAAAAATGAGAAAACTTGATGTTTCTTTATTCCCAGTGGAGTCTGTATAAAGTTCCTGACTCTATGATTAAGGCTTTGATTCTGAATGTATTCCCCAGTAGAGTCACCAATTTTTTAGCTCTCAAAAATGCAAGCTGAAAGCCACAAGAGGCTGCCAATCTCTTGATACGTTTCAGGGTAACAGAAAAGGTCAAGAGAACTCAACCTTCTACTCTTAAGGTGCTGCTAGACCCAGGCGGGTATACCTTTTTGGATTGAGCAAACTTGTCTTATGATTATCCTTCATGCAATAATTTGTCCACAATGGCAGATGGAAGTGAACAATATTCTAAAACTAAATCCTAAAATGCTTAATAAAGAAGTAGAAAGAATTCAAATGATAAAATGTAGAGACCAGTGCCTTGTTGGGTATGTGGAGTCAAATGAGATCAAGATGAGCAACACTTCTCTGAAGAAAACTCAAATTATCTGGCATAAATTATGTTCACAACTTATGTAAACATGCAAGAATATGATTACTAAGCTCTACTTGGACAATCTAAATGAATATCTCAGACCATTGTGATCAATTAAAAGGATTTAATCTTTTCTTGAAAGAACCAGTCAACTAATCACACGAATACAACAAATGTGTACTAATGAATTGGGTATAAACTTGTTATATCAATTTAAACAGTCAGAAAGAATCCATCTTGGAGACAACTTAGCAATACTCTCATTAGATTCAACAAATAATTGACACCAGAGAAATGTAGCAACATCAACTGAATTTCATAAATACCTCCATTCTAAAATTATGCAACAATAGTCTCTGATCTGATAATTTTACTCTACTGTATCTACTTGCAATGTATCGAATATCTAATAACTAGTCCTCTTTTACAATTACAAAATTCCTATTTATACACCAGCATGAGAAAAAAATATCATATTGAAATCACATGTCGGCCCTCCACAAAATTTGGGCTCCACTCAAGTTGGCCTGCAACGGAAACTAAACATTTACATGTCGGCCACAACATTTGAATTTCTATTATTCATCAGTGAGACAATCAGTGAGACATATCATTAGCTATGCCGAAGGCAATTCAATCACTAATCATCCCATGTTCACTATGCTTGCATTCGCTGTGACCAAACAGAGTCGAAGAGATGTCACATAGATTTCTTTATGTTTCCCCGAGATGCATTCTATCGTGCTTTCAATCACTGTCACCGTAACTTGCCTGAGTCGGGGAGATGTCATTTAGCAAACACAATGTTTCATTGATATGCTTCTCATAATGTACCAATCATTCACTGACACACAGGGATATCTCTCACCGATGTGCTCCTTTGGCTTCGTTCATAGTCGCCGTGACCTTCAACCATCAGGGAGAAGCTATAGAGATTATCCTTTGTTATATCAAAAGTCCACATGAAACAATATGGCCATCGTGACAAAAATCCTTTCTCGCTGACAAGTCTATCTGCCCCATGTATGTCACTGTAACTTATCGCCGTCGGGGGGACATCTTGTAGATTATATTGTTATACTGAAAGCCCTGATCACACACCTGTTTTCCAAGAGAACGCCAACATTTCACTGAAAGAAATCCATTTTCTATTGTCGGCAAGACCCGACGAGCTCGCCAAGACACAATACTAAAAATTATGACTCAAGCCGAAGTGATCACTTGTGCAAAGTCGGTAAGACATATGGAGATCGCCATGACATCCCACCAAATACCCAAACTCATGCCGATATGATGTATTATTTTCCTCTGGTCGGCAAAACAAAGAAATTGTCATGCTGATAAGTCAATCCTTCCACCACCGATCGGTAAGACAAGAAGACTTCGCCAAGATATTATAATGAAGGAAAACCTATTGCTGAAAGCAACTCGATAGAAACCCCATGTGTAGTGTCGGCGAGACCGAAGGTCACTTGCTGAGACCGAAGGTCACTCACTGAGACCAATACCAATGAAAGATCTTACACCGAAAAGTTCACCCTCGGTCGTCGAAACAACATGAATGTCATGCCGATAGCCACCCATAGGTAAATGCCAGTTGCTGCAACAATGAAAAAGTCATGTCGATTACCTACAGCAAGCAAACAAGCAACATAGGTCAGGGAGACCTAGACAAACCTATGTCGATATAGACCACAATATGAAAAATGCACAATTCGATGGGTTCAAAGAGGCAATAGGGAAAAAATGCAAGCAAAATTTCATGAAGAGGGAAAAATTGCGCACAAGGTAAGACCAATCTGGAAATTTATGAGAGTGAACAACATGTAAACACATCATATTTTTACAGTTCTAATAGAATCTTTCTTGGATACTCTACTACTAGCAAAGCATACAAATTCTTTAACAAAAGATTGAGAAATATTGCTGAAAGTGATGATATGACCAAATCTTTTGCATGTAAAAAATTACCAGAAAAGGATGGAACATTCTTATAGAGAAGGGGGATTCACTACTCACGAGTCTCTTTATTATCAAGAGATTCCCAAGGGGTGAGCTACCCTAAACTACCTTAGGGAACAAAGCAAGAGTTCTAGAATTAGAAAGAGTAAATCACAGAGGTTTTTTGGAAAGACTAACAAACTCTTAGCCAAAATACGACATCACAGAATAAGGATGACAATGCGACACGTTGGCATCCTAGAGGCACGCTAGCATCTCATATGGACTAGAGAATGAGAATATCACCAAAAAAAACAAAGCAACTAGCAGTAGTCTGATTGCTAAGAACTTACAAAACATGGGAAGGTAATAGAATATGATAGAACTAAAATAAGGTAAAGTACAAATGATAAAGTTAAAGAGAATGAGAGACATAAGACACTCACAAAAACCCAAGTAATGGAGTCTTGAGAAAATGAATGTCTTCAAAACCTACATGCATTAAATGTTGGGACTGTATAGGGGTTTTCCTTAGTCAAACCCCCATTTTGGTGTTCCCACCTCCACAGACAACCAAATAGATAGAGAAAGTCAACAAAGTAAGAAAATATGGAGTGATAAAAGTAATACCCACTCAAGGAGGAGAACCCATATCACAAAAGATGCAATAGATAAGGGATGTTTGAAATCCTAGGATGCTCACAAGCACAAGATAAGGGAGATATCAACTACAAGGCTTAAGGAAGCCAAGAGGGAGACCAAGATAGCTGCAAGAGCCAAGAGTGTTGTAGAGGGCATTGCGAGAACACAAAGGTGTTATAAAAGCTTGAGAGCTTGACACTATTGTAACAAACAAGAGAGTTGCGAGCAAGAGAAAGATGGGAGAATGTTTGAGAGAGGATCTAAGAAGGAGAAGAAGGCCAAATGAGTTGAAAAGACAAATTTTAAAGAGGGAAAAGAAGCTTCTCGAGCCATTACAACATGTCTTGGGCTGTTACCACCAACAAAAGCATATGAAAAGTGGAAAACATGCTAAAAAATGGTCATTTGAACATTAAAACATCATGGAACGCTAGTACGGCATGCAGACGTTTGTGCAACATGCTAGTGTCCAAACACATCACACTACAAAATGACAAGAACAGGAAGAGCACAAGGTTTGACACAAAGCTGACATGGAAGGGTTGCTGCTAAAAAGGGGTCTTGAGCATCCTAAGAAGGAAAAAATGCTCATGCAAGGGCTAAAATGAGCCTACAAAAATGCTAAAGGAATGGACACTAAAATGGATACAAAAGTGTATGTGAAATTGCAAGGGGTGTAATTTTACGACATTACAATTCTAATTCATTCTACTTCTACATTATTATGCTTTATGTCCAAATTTATTGCAAGAATAGTAAAAACCATTGAAAGAGGGGTACCTTTGTGCATTTGGTTGTCTTACCAATGGTCTTCTAGCTTCATTTCTTTGATTCCAAATCTTGTCATTGTTATTCTTTTCTTCAATGTTCTTTGGTTCATTGGTCTTCTCTTTTGTATTAGGTGTTTGATCTTCTTTTGAGCTTTCCCTTTTTTCAAATCCCAAGCCACCTTTGTTTTTGGATTCTTTCTAACCTGCAATCATCTCATCAACTATTGTAGAACTCATCTTAAATTTGTCTTCATGACTTCTTTCCTTTTCTATATTTGATCTTAGGTTTACCACCACTTGTTCAAGCCTTATGCATTCATATGATTTTGTTTTTACCATTGCATTTAGACATTCCTCAACTCTTCTCTTTTCTTCAACTTGCATTTTCAGTCCAATGATGTTTTCTTTTACTTGTTTCAACTACTCACTAACTTCCTTATGCCATTCTATGAACTCATTGATTTTCTCTCTCAATTTTTTGATACACTCATTTTCTTTATTGAAATTTTCCTTCAAATATTTTTTTTTACGTTCAATTTTTTCTAGATATTCAAGAGAAACTTTGAGCTCTCCATCTTTGTCAAGCATGCAATATTCTTCTATAAAATCAACAATATAAATCTCTTCCGGAGGAATAGGATTTTTTTTGTCAGCCATGTGTTCAATCTCCAAGGCCTTCCCAAAGTAGTTAAGCTCCTTCCAATGAACCAAGCTCTGATACCAATTAATGGACACCCAAAATACAAAGAGAGGGGAGTTGAATTAGTATTCTCTTAAACAATTCAAACATTACACATCCAATCACTAATGCATATTAAATTGTAGTAAGGAAAGAAAGCATGAGACATTCACAACACCATATAACACATAAAAACTAATTTTTTTATGTGGAAAACCCAAAATGGGAAAAACCACAATGAGGGTTATCTCACAATATATTATAACTGGTTACTAGTATATTTATAGAAATGCTCAGTGTAGGTGGACTCACTATCCACAGAAAAAAAGATAGAAGAGAGATAGTGGCTCACAACATATTTTGAACTGTTACAATTGTATCTCATATATGCATGAATTACAATTCCATTGAAGCACAATAAACAAACTTTATCTGATTTTGATTCAACACTCTGCCATGCTCTTCATTCAAATAAATCTGATCTTCAACTCAACATTCATAACTTAACTTTGCACTGATCTAATCAAATTTGCATCATATATATGTAGATTATTCTTAGCACTTTCCATCTATTACAAAACATAAAAAACAATCTAACATATATATCTACATCAAGTATAACATCAATTAGGTTGGCCTAATTAGATGTGACACCCAAAATATACCTTGTTAGCTTAAAAAAAATTCACCCACATAATGTGCCATAATTAAAAAATCAAAACATCTTAAGATAGGTTGGCATGGATCTATAATAGATCCCACATAATATAGAAATACATATTTAACCTTTACATAGCATCAAACATATTAGGTTGGCATGGTATAAGACCTAAAACCAAAACCCTTCATTTGTGTATCCATATCTCGACATGTGGACCCCAAAACTAGATGCCATAAAGAATCCATGCTCTATTGACATATGGAAATTTATCCTTAAAATCACAATGTCAAATACTCATTCATGGAGATGTGTAAAATCTCCCACACAAACATACTATAGAGAAAATAGATGTGAATTACCAGGCCGAACTCTATTACTCATATCTCTCAAACTACTTTTCAAAACAAGATGAAATATTTAAATTATATACATATAACATCCACCAAAATAATGTTAGAATCGTAGAGTGATATCTTCATTTGGAGAGTGGTGTGGAACCAAAAACTGACACAGAGTAACACTATATTGGCAGATTTGACACTTAGTCAAATTTCCACACAATTGATCTTTTTGGACCAAATTATCTTACATAAATTTCTTCCTTAACACTACCAAAACCTGTTACAATTGATCAAAATGATTCAAAACAATGTTGAAATCAATGAAAACACTGTAACACACCGTTATGTACCTTCCATTCTCATGTTTCCAAACAATATTATCAATGACAAACTTCCTCAAAGTTCCAAAACAATTTAGTTTTGCAGTTCAAAAGGTAAGTTGATAGAGATGTGAAGGTGTTATATCCAATAATTCAAGTCATTAATCCTTCTACAATGAAAGTTACAAGTGACAAAGTTCTAGTATGTGCTTTGATAGTACAAAGTGATGATGAAGGCTTGTTGGAATGCTCCACATTCTTTTAGATGTGATGATTTGGCCATGCAATTTCAACGACATGTTTAGTGATGTTAAATGCATGCTATATTGGAGATTCAAGTGGTTTAGTGCTCTGAAGGTTTTCTTTTCAAGTGACAGAGTGTTGTAGTTGATTTCATATGCCTATTCTTCTACAAAATATAAGGTTGGGTACTTGTGCCAATAAAATATTGTATAGACCAGTGGTAGAAGTTTTTGTGGACACTCTACATGCCTCATAGTGTATTTGGTTTGAAGCACATGAAGGTCTATCTTGTTTCCAGTACCACACAAATATTTCAAGTGAGTTTGTGAATATATGTTGTTGCTAAGGTTGACTAGGGTATGTTGGTGATGTGTGCCTCAAATTTGTTTTTGAGCGGAGTTCAAGGATTGTTTGCATATGTTGTATGATTCATGCCGAATCATCTAAGTGAAATGTAAATAATGTTTAATCATTTTTGTATACTTCCAATGGAGATGTAGGTGAACATATTACAAATTTGATATTCCTTATTTGTGGCCACCTGAATTTGCATTTTACAAGTGTGCAAATGATATATATAGAAGATAAAAGTGGAAGGAGTAGACTCAATATTTCTTACTTCAGGAGGATCTTCTTTAGGGAAATCTATCTCAAGAGTATCCTTTGCAATAGGTACTACTAGAGTATATTTCACTTCATCAAAAGATAATGAAGGGATAATAGTTTTAAGAGTAGGTGCAACTGAAGCTTGACCAACAATTGTCATCACAAATAAGTGTACAACATCATGGTTAGCCTTGACTATGACTACTTGATTATTATGAATTAATTTGATGGATTTATGTATAGTAGATGGGATTACACCCATAGCATGAATCCACAGTCTATTGAGAAGAAGATTATATGGTAATTTTCCTAACATAACATATACCTTATGTCATCTACACATATACCGAGAAAGAATGCACCACGACTTGTACTTTTTCTATCATCTAGACATCCAACCCAATCTGCATTTGTATAAGAACTTAGTGTAAATTTAGTATCTCTATGATACCACATGCCATAATAAAGAGTGCCATTCAAATATCTGAATGTTCTTTTAACAACAACAACATATGTTTCCTTAGGATCTTCTTGAAATCTAGCCACAAGACAAACAACATGCATGATATCTAGTCTAGTAGTAGTCAAATACAATAGTTCACCAATCATAGATCTATACTTGCTCTGATCATCCTTAGGTGAATCATCATCTTTACCTAATTTTCAACAAGTCACTATAGGAGTGCATGCTGGTTTGGAACCATCCATCCCAAATTTCTTCAATATCTCTCTCACATACTTAGATTGTGAAATAAAGATTCCTTTCTTTGTTTGATTAATTTGCAGCCCAAGAAAGAAATTCATCTCTCCAAACATATACATTTCAAATTCTTTTTTCATCTCTTCCACAAAAATCTTACACATAGTTTCATTTCCTCTAAAAATAATATCATCAACATATAGAACCACAATCAAGATTTTTTCATTTGCAACTTTAAAGTATAGGTTACTATCTGTTGTACCTTTGTTGAAACCTTTCCAAATCAAGTACCTGTCTAACCTAGCATACCAAGCTCTAGGAGCTTGATTCAATACATATAAAGCTTTCTTCAATTTGTAGACCATATCCGGTTGATCTAATAACTAAAATCCTTTTGGTTGTTCCATGTAGACCTCTTCTTATTTTTGAATACCCACTTTGATCCAATAATGTTTTTTTCTTTTGGTCTTAGGACCAATTCCCAAGTTTGATTCTTCTCAATCTACATAAGTTCTTCCATCATAGCTTCCATCCAATGATCATCTTTACATACTTATAGTTTTTGATTCAATCTCATAAAGTAAACACAAATTTACTTCACCAGTAGAAACTCTGCTTCTTGTAAATACTGTTTTTCTCTTGTCTCCAATGATATAATTTTTTGAATGATTCTTCTGCACATATCTAGGTGTCTTAGGTGACACTACCAGAGCTTCTTCTTTTTCTTCTTCTTCATTATTCTTCTCTTACTCATCCTTCTCTTGATCTTCCATAATTTCTTCAATCCTTACACAATTAGGTTCATTCGATACATATCCATCAACATCAATTGAATTCTTCATTACTTCATCTACCTTGACATTTTTTCTTTCTACAATCTTCCTTAGTCTTTTGTTGAAACATATATAAGCCATGCTTCTAGTAGAATATCCAAGAAAAATTCCTTCATCACTTCTTGCATCAAACTTTCCTAAATTTTCTTCATCCATTTTGATATAACATTTGCTTCCAAATACCTTGAAATACTTAACAATAGGAATTCTTACATAACATAGCTCATAGGGGGTCTTTGTACTATTTTATCTTGCTTTAACTCAATTGAATACATAAACAGTAGTTTGAATAGCTTATTTCTAGTAAAGTTCTTGTAGACCTGCCTTAGTAATCATTTATCTATCAACCTCTTCAATTCTTATGTTCTTTCTTTCAACAACTCCATTTTGTTGAGGAGTTCTTGGAGCATATAACTATTTTTTTATTCCATGAACTTCACAAAACATATTAAACTCATGGGAAGTGAATTCACCACCTTTGTCATACCTTAAGAGTTTTATCCTGAAATTTACTTCATTTTCAACCATAGCTTTGAATATCTTTAATCTATCTAATTTATTTGATTTCTCTCTAAGAAATGTAACCCGTGTATATCTTGAATAATCATTAATCAAAAGCATAAAGTTCCTTTCACCTTGTAGACTTCTCACTCTTGTAGGACCATAGAGATCTGTATGAATTAAATCCATTAGTCTAGTAGTAGATGGTTCCTTTGATTTGTAATGGTTTCTTGCTTGCTTTCCAAATTGATAATTCCTACAAATAACATTAAGAGGCTTTGTAATCCTTGGTAAATCTCTCACTGCCTAAACTACACTAATCCTTTCCAAGTTATCAAAATTCCTATGACACATTCTCTAAAGCATCATCCATCAGCACCCTTAAGTTGATAGATATTTCCTTTAGATTTCTTTCCTGCAACAATCATTGTTTTAGATCCTTTCTTGATCTAACATTTTTCATCATCAAATACAAGAATATATCCTTTACTACACATCTTTCCAACACACAAAATACTATTCCTTAAACCCTTAACATAGTAGACATCATCAATATTATGCTTTCCATCAAAACTTATTAAACCTATCCCACAAATTTTAGCACCAGTATCATCTCCAATCATAACTAATCCTCCATAATATTTTTCAAGTTTAAAAAAATTACTCTTATCACCAGTCATGTGATGTGAACAACCATTGTCAACAACACAATACTTCTTTTCCTATTTAGAATGTAGGGAAGAGATTATGGTACCTTCATTTTTCTCATTTTCCGGAGGTCATTCCTTCACCTATTTTTTAGAATTAGTAGAAGTAGGTTCATCTTTTATAGCCAAGAACAAGCATTCATTGTCACCAAGATCTCCATAATTAGATTCCTCATCAGATATACTAGAATCTTCATTCACGTAATAATCTCTATTTATCTTCTTACCTTTCTTTTCCTTTTCATATCTTTGTTTATTCCTCTTAGCTCTTTCCAAACACCTTGCAACATAAATGCACTATTCCTCCACAACTAAAGCATTTAAAGGGTAACTTACCTTCATACTTTCCAGAGCCTTTCCTCATCTTTATCACAAAGTTAACTTCTACTTCATCAAGATTTTCTTCATCTGGATCTTTAGCTTTTGTAGCCTTAAAAGTAGTCTCTGATTTGGATCCATTTCTCAAATTTGGATTTCTCATCTCGTAAGATGTCAGAGTTCCCAACAACTAATCTTTACTATAAGTCTTGTAATCTATACATTCTTCAATAGCACATGCATTTTTGTTGTAAGCATCAGGGAGAGTTCTAAAAATATTCTTTACAATTTTGGATTCATCTATTATAGCACCAAGTCCTTGCATTCCAGCTACTACCTCATCTAATCTCTATACATAAGCTTTAACATTCTCATCTTCAGACATGTGTAGGAGCTCAAACTGTGTCTCCAATTTTTGCAATTTTTCCTCTTTGACCCTTTCATCACCTTCATGTTCCTTTTCTAGAGAATCCCATACTTCCTTATCAATCTTCATATTTTAAACTTTAATCAACTCAAAATTTACAAGACTATTCTTCAAAATTTACTTTTTCTTATTGTTCACTTCATGTGCCTTAATCTCATCAGTTGTACTCGGACTATTAGCAAGAGGAGTGTAAGTATTCTTGTAAGCTTTCTCCACATCATATCCACAATAATCCAAATATTATTCCATCATTAGTTTCTAAATAGCATAATTAGTTCCATCGAACCTCGGATAACCATGAGTAATTTTTCCAACCATCCCGAACCTTCCTTAAGTAGTTAAGCTCTTCTCCAAGGAACCAAGCTCTAATACCAATTGTTGAATAAGAAAAATGAGAGTGAGGGGTGAATTAGTTGTAGAAAATTTCACTTTTATAACATTCACCAAAACTTAGATCAATCGCAATTCTTAACACTACTAAAATGATTAAACATTAAGTGCAAGTGCATAAACTAAAAACCATCACACAAATATAGTAACACCAGATTTAAATGGAAAACCTAATGAGGGAAAAACCATAATGAGAATTAACTCACACTATATAAAATATCAAAACCAATTATAAAAGACTCGTTGCCTAAGAAAAAAAAGGCTCACTACCAAAAAAAGGACTTAGTGTTCTACTATGCCTATAGCACACAAGCCCCGTTTAGATTGTGGACCCCCTTTCCTTGTTTTTCTTTCGCCAAGTTGTTTTTCTCTTGCCTCATTTTGTGTGTCCCTATTTTTTAGCTTAAATGGGTCACATGCATTAAAGTCGTCAAATTCCCCTTGACCAACTCCACCCTCTCAAATTTCACTAAGTTTCGGATATCTGCAGAACTTAGCTTGTGAGTCTCCATCTTCCATTCACCATTGCGTCCATCAGGCTTTGTGGACCCACATCTGTAGGTAGCTTTATGTAGACCACCACTTTCATTTTTCCACTAAATAGCGAGCAACTCCTAACGTCTACCCACATGGTGAGTCCTACATCCACCTTTGTCGCCTAGGTCTTTATTATACAGTTGCACTAACACAGGTTTCCACACCTCACCTACTTGAGGCTCGTCGTACCTGCAATTAATAGGGGGAATTAATGGAAGATTATCTATAAATAGACTACACTTAGGTTGTCATTTTCACCCTGTATTTTGAATTCAAAAAGAGAGAAAAAGACACCCATGCACATAAGGTTCTCCAGAGGATTCAAGCCTTTTTTTTTAGTTTCCTGTGATGCTTAGAGGTATGAATTCATATCCCTCTCCTTTGTCACACATTTAAACTATTGAGGAAGCTTTTTAGTTAGGATTTTATAACTATTTGAAATCAAAATCCATCAAACCCTAAAGTCACTCATTGTTAAAATTGATTTTGGGGTATTCACTAAATAATATTTGAACTAGACGCTAGTGACCCTATGCACATTGGCTCTACATTTAGCATTTTTACAAAATATGAGTCTCCCTTGAATCATGAAGCATTGTGCAGGAATCTATTTATCCATTTCTTATCTCAATGATGAAACCTGTGCGGCCCACCCCACTAACCCTGCAATTCTTGTTTTAGCATCACTCGAGAATATTAAAGTCAAAATGGTGTGAGCTGCTCCTTGGTTTGCTTGCACAATCAATTAAAAAGACTTTTCACTGTCTTCATCCAGGAACCTAATCCCTTTCTAGGTTATTGCTAGGCTTAGACTATTAGCTAAGTCCTATCTCAACTCTTCTACAAGAGCCTCACTCCTTGTGCTTCACCTTAGAGGACTGACACCACTTGAACTTGCAAAGCTCTCTCCTACACTTAGAAGACTCTAAGTGCCAATATCACACAAAACATTGAACTACTTGCAGGGGTGTTAGGGACACTGAAAACATGCATTTCACATCCAATTAGATCCATATTGAATGGCCTTCAATCTTCACACTTACCGATTTCAAGAATTTGCCTTGAGAAGGCCTAATTCCTTGTAGCCCTTGGCAGTGACCTTTTTGATTTTCTTGCCAAAACTCTCTAAACAACCTGGCAAAAAAATTGCACTTTCAGACACCCTTTTTGGTCCTTTAAAATATTCATAGGGTTTTAGACCCCTGACTCCTCTGTACAGTGGGTTCCTACAATCTAGGGCAAATAGGGCTAATAGGCCTAATTGCTAGGGTTACATTAATTTCTTGCTCCTCTCTCACACAAATGGATTGGATAGGCCACAATACTTCTAGCATGTCAAGATGTGACTAAACCCTACTTGGAACCATACCTGTTCCGTACTGTACCTCCTTCCCCTGCCTATGTTCTTCAAATTTTCACTGCCAAACCTCTGACCGAGCACCTTTAGCTCACCTAAGGTTTGTTAATACATTCTACTGCTCGACTCTTCAAGACTCCTACCACTACCTATGTATAGAAAAATGACTCCCCTAACAAATCCATCCATTCTTAGGAAATTCCTGTGGCTAGATTTCATGGGGGAGCCATGAAAAGACTAACTGCTCAAAATAGAAACAACAAACCCTCTAGATCCTAATCTATGAACTCACAACACTAATTTAGCTTAAAACAATCCAATCACTGAATGGAAAATGCTTGAAACTACACTATGAGCACAAATCTAAAGCCAAATCAATATATACAATCCACTTGATATCACTGTTTCTTCAAAACACACGGTGAACTCAGAAATTTCAGACTTCTCTCTATTCACACAAAACAAAAACTTGATTACAATAGACTCTCTGCTTTCTTTCGAGCCATTACCTTACATAGATGCCTTTTACCATGTTTCAAGGGATTTTGGTCGATCCCACACTCCTACCTTTTAGGGGATCCAAGATAACTAAGTTGCATGCAACTTTGCAACAACTTTTTGCAACTTCCCATCATTGTGTCCTCTTCCTAACTTCTAGGAACTCTATCTCCTTGTTTTCAAGCCACCAACACCATTAACTGCCTCTTGGCATCTTCTAACAACATAGATGTGTTTAGAACACATTTAAGGCTCAACTTTCAATCCAATCTACTAAGTTAATTAAAGCAAAAGATAATTAACAAAGACTAAGCTACGGTGACCTTAGTCCTAATGACTAATTCACTTATTCCACACACAAGCAAGACCTTCTAAGGTCCAAAATAAACACACTATTACCCTGACTTGGCTAAGGTCAGGTACAAGCCAAAATTGATCATTAACAAAATGGAGGTTAGCCTAGGTGCTCCTGCACAACAAAATGACTAAGTTTGCGATCCCATGCGGAAATCCCCATGTAGGACTTTGCATGTGGGTAGACCCCATCTCATTGCAGTTCCATTAGTGGTTGAGACTTGGCATCCTCCCACCATGTGGGCTCCATCTTCATTGTTGCTACAAGAAAACTGCACCCTACACTTGGAAATTTCACCAAGTCCCAACTGTCGTGCAGGTTGCTTTGTGCAGCTCTCTGACACCCGATTGTTGTTGTTTAATGACACAGATACCACATTGTTCTACATCACCAACTCCACACTAAAACTCGAAGTCTTCGACAAACTACTAAGTCTAACATGAACGTGCAGGTCCACCCATGCAGGTGTCTGCCATTGAGTAGCTGTCACCCTGATGCCATTCTTTAATGGAAAAAGCAACACACCTTTCTACTAGGTAGGTCCTAAACCTATCGGAAATTTTGGTATTAAAAATCATAAGTCACAAGCCTTGAGGTAGGCCACCTCGGCAAGCCTGCTTATGCGGGCTGCCATTGTTGGGGTGTCGTTCTCACAGAGCCACTACTTAACGGAAAAGCCTTGACAACCTTCTACTACACATATCTCATTTATAAAAAGGGCTCACAACCAAATTGACTAAGAAAAAGAACTATGCGAGTTCCATCATACAAAACTCTGCATGCAGGAGGACATCAACCTTTTGCCGTCATTTTAGCTTGATCAACCTAACAACAATTTCCAACTTAGAAAATGTAAACTGGTTCATGAGGGAAAACAAACGTGGGTGTCGCTATATGGAATTCCACATGTAGAATGCCATTTTCCCAATGCCGCTAATTAGCATCCAAACCTTAAGGGCTTTCTGCCCCATGGTGCCCGCATCTTTCAAACTTATAAAAGCACCAAAGTCTATTCTAACAGCTTCAAGTGCCTCATCGCCTATATTCGCATGTGCCAAATGACTTTACCTTGTATTTACCCATTAAACATACCATGCAGAAATTTCCATGCGGGTGGCCACCTATGGATTTCCCCCTTCCTTGTGCCATTCCTTAACAAATTTCTTCGCAATGGCTCTCGTTGAGGGGAAACCTACATCTCTAGGCCTCCACTTGCACAAATGACCAAAATGAGCTCCAAAATTTGAACTATGATGGATATTATGGTCTTTTGAAGGTATATGAGTGCATCTAACATTGAACTTGCAGGATTTGACTAACATTTTCCACCTCTATATGTAAAAGAACTTACTGCATATTTTGGGTGCAGGATTTATGGAACTTGCTAGGGGACCATCAAAGAAGCCCACGAGAAAAAATAATAAAGGAAAGAAGCGTACAAGAACCCCAAGGGGAAAAGATGAAAAATAGAAAACTAAGTACCAGTTTCACAGGGTAGAGTGCACCTCTAAGCTCACATCCAATTGGGACACAGTCTCTGGCTTAGACCTCAAGCATGTGAACATTGATGAATTCAAATATAGGGTGATGGTCAACCCAACCACAAAGGATGCCTGAAAGATAAGGGAAAATGGTCTTGTAAAGGCAGTCAGCTTCCCTCCTGCATTGGTTGCTCCAAAGTTAGTGATGGCCTGCATGGAATGTTACCACGTTGGTACCAAGAAAATAATTGCTAAAGATGGGAGGGTATTAGTGGAATTATCTACTAAATCTATTGGTAGGAAATTTGGCATTCCAACCTTTGAAAAGATGGAGGAGGTAGAAAAGGGCTATGCACAAAAATTATGGCAATTGGATCCCGTTAGATGCGAAAGAACAATCAATTAATCATGGTTAAAGGACAAGAGGGTAGTGAAAATAAGGTGCCCCAAAAGTTATATAGGAGTGATTTCTTTGAAGAATATCATGATGTAGCCACACACTTGAGCAGAGTGATGGGCCTACCTACTGCTACATTCTTTGAAGAATGGATGTTCTACTTTGTGGAGGAAATCCTTTGAGGCATAACTCAATTCCACTATGCAAAAATGATAACAATCTACATGATCAGCTTATGGTAGTGAAGAAAACATCACAATTCTACATTACCTTATATCTGGTCTATCTCCTAGAAGTCAAATTACCATACAAAGGACTGTTTTATGCTAGAACATTGGGGACCAAGAGAGGAGAACTTAAAGTGTATGACTTCTATTCTCAATTGCAGTATAGAAATTTTAAGAGGGAATACAAAAGAGTGAATGATGCCTTCATCAGGCATATAAATAGACTCTTAGGGGGAGACCTAGAAAGAAGAGTGACACATAGTGCTAAGGCAATAGTCAAGAGTTTTGGATATCTATTTATCCAATTCCCAAAGTTTACCTACATCCATGTAGAGGGGTTCTTAGGAAAACCCTACTGCTTGTTGTGCTACCCCAATGATTGGATCATTCTATTGGAACTCACTTGGCAGCTACAGACTACCCATACACTATTAAGTGACAAGCAACAAGTGGGGGTCCCATATCCCCTCACATTTGGGCAAGGAATGCACTCTTTTCTTGCTGCCCTATGTGCTGAATACTCTAAAAAGAAATTGGATGAGTGCCATTTGGACCTACATATAGATAGAGGAAGTGTAGATCCCTATGGTAAGCTAAGGAAACAAATTGGAAGACAATATTCCCACCAACCTCATGTTGAAGACTTCTAGGAAAACTGTGAGCATGACAAGGAGGTTCATATGCAAAATTACATGAGAATGGGCCCTTAGTTTGTGAAGTCTTTCAATATATTTCTAGTGCCTAATCAAATCTTCAAGGATGAAAGCATTCTAGATGAAAGATACATTTCCTTAGTTGATGTGCCCTGCCAATCATTGATTGGACTAACGAAGAGGTCATTAACCTAGACATCCTCACCCATCCTATTGAACACATAACAAGGAAATGGGTGGATGGACAAAGCTCAACTAAAAGAGCAATGTGTAGAGCTTACATATGGGGAGCTCGAGGATAAAATTGAGAGTGAAGCTAACAATGGTGCGACCATGGGCTCATTGGGTGAAGCTCCCAAAACCCCACCCATCGCCAGGTCCAAGAAAAGGAAGGATACACTTGAACACAAACCCAAACAAAAAGGTGTACTCCAAGAAGGAAACAAATGGCTAGTCATCCAAAAGGGAAAAAAGAACGGGAACTTTTGTTCTCAAAATGCCAACCATTTAGGAAGAGGAATACCAATATGAAGAAGAGGAAGAAATTGAGCAGCCTCACTCACCACCCACCACTTTTGTTCCTACTACCACTATTGTTTTCACCACTCCTTCATCTTCCACTCCTAAATATTTTCCTGTCTCATCTTTTCCCACTATAGACATATTAGTCAACCTCACCTCTTCCTTGCCGACTACTCCAATAATGGTATTGGACTCTTCCTCTTTGACCACTTACCAATTTTCATCCCCCTCACTACCACCTCGACTACCTACTTTGTCCTCTTTGTCATCATCCATGCCATCAATATCTATGGCACTACCCACTTTTCCACAAGCTTTTGTAGCATACATGTAGAATGTACCTGTTGAGCTCTTCGGGGTGATTCTTGATCCCAAAGTCCAAGTGCTAATGGCTCATTTTTTTGCCGCTCTACCTCTTCCCCTGCCATTGACTGAGCCACCAAAAATGGAGGCCACAATGCATATTTCTAAGGAAATGGAGAGGCTCAGTGTAGAGTGAACTAAAGAGGCCGCAAGAGGAATTGCTGATGAACTAGAGGACTCTGATAAGGATGATTACTTTGAGCATCCTGAAGGCAGGTTGAGCATAAACATTGACAAGGTGGCTTTTGATGAAGAAGGGTCACAAAGGTTTGAAGAGGAGGGTGACGATAAACTTGATGAATAGTATGAAGTTGAGACCTCCAATAAGGAGGAGGATAAAGAAGCAATCCCCAAGGAGCATCACTTCGAAGGAGAGAAAAGGGACACAAATGTTGATGTGAAGATACTTGAAGAGCCTCCACAAAATAGCCAAGATGAGGGCATGATACAAGAAGAAGTACCTCTAGAGAGGGAGGGAGAGAGGAACATAGAAGAAGAAGATGATGAAAGAGAGAAGGGAAATGAGCTTGAACACAATGTCAGGGTTGAACATGAAGAAGATAAAGAGAGAGTGTTGCAAGAGGAAAATGTTGTTCTCTACCAAGCTTGATATAGGGAAGACTACACAAGAAAAGGATCCAGACAAGGAGAAAAAGAATGATGAAGAGGATCTTAGTGACGAAGAGGATGAGCCTTAAAAGGAAAAAGAAAAGAAAGGTGATCATGAGTCACCAAAACATCAAATAGAGGTCCCTGCATGGTTGGAACAACAACTAAAGAAGAAGGCTCTAGTGGTCGCTGAGTCAAAGGCCTGACTAAAGGCCATATTGGCTAGAGCTCAAATAAGGACCTGTAAGGAGAAGAAGCTAAAAGTCAGATTCCATATCATGGTTGATTTTTCTGGGTCTCAAACACTATAAATTACCACTCTGACAAAAGATAAGGATGTTAGCACCATCTAGGGCCAGGAATACCATATATCCACTATTAATTTGGGCCTAGCAACTCGTGAGCAGAAGATGGATGACCTTCAAGGATCAGTGTCCACTATCATCCAGCAAATGAATAAGGATTACTCCACCAAAGAAGAGCTAAAAGCATAGGTGGCATATCTCACTACCTAAATCCAACAATGGACATCCATAGAGGAGGAAACCCCAACAAAATTGTCTATGCTTGCTATCCTCTCCAAGGAAGAAATACATAAGATGGAAAAGATGAAGAATTGGACCAAGTCCACTGTAGACTAGTTCAATAGGGTGATATAAAATGGTGACATGGGCATACAACATGCAATTAGGATGTACAATAAATTTTGGGGTTTGCAGAAACAAGTAGAGGAAATGATGAATACCTACCAAGAATTCCTCGAGTCATATCGGATCACCTATTCGAAGCTGGAGAGTATCCTCAAGCTCTCCTAGGAAAAATGGGAAAAGGAGTTGGAGCTTCCAAAGGAATATCATTGGCTAGTCGAGATGTGGCAAACGAATCTCGATTATAGGAAAGAGATCTTGGAAAAATCCTTGCTAGAATTGGATCTTGATCATGAATGGGTTACAAAACATCGGATAGATAGCGGAGATTACCTAAAGATGATGACAGATTATGAGATGCCTACTCTGGATCTAGATCTAGAAAGGATCAAGCCATTCTTTCATAAGAAAATGGAGCAGGGAACCAGTGACACACTATTGCTAGATTTTATGAATTTTTTTGCAAGGGCCTTCACTCAATTGAAATAGGTTATCAAGGCTACGCCCAAGTGCACCAAACAGTAGGATCAAATCACTGAAAAATTCAAGAAGATATCCTTTTAGATCCTCAAGTCCAAGCTATGCAAAGAGAAGAAAATCATTGCCATGATCAACAGGTTTGTAGAGTATGCAACAACACAAAAGGAGGCTAGAAATCCTATCATAGATGAAGAATACTTGTTGAAATAGTTGCGAAAGCTGGAAGTAACTACAAGACAAAATAGACTAAAAGACAAAATAGGGAAAAAGACAAAATTATATTTTATATTGTAATATATTTGGGGGTAGGTGAAACCCTTAGTGTTTATAAATCTTGGCCACTCATTGTAAATGAATCTTGTCTATTCATTTCACTTTTGAAAACTATAAATAGTGGCATCCTCTCATTTTCAAACAGAGAGATGAGTTGTTGTAAAGACATGTTGTTGCAAAAATATATGAGAAAAGCATTGTTTTGATGGTTTCTTGTCTATTTCTCTCATGTGTGCATGATTCTATCTCCAAGTAGTAGATTTTAGCTTTGTTATTTCAAGTTTTAAGTTACTTTTAATTACTAGTTCATGTTGTTCTTTAATGGTGATGTATGCTATGGTATTTGATGTCTCTCCAACTCATAATTTTTATTGTTTATTGATGATAAATTCTTGTGTAAAGTTATTCTAAGCATTGTTTATGTTACTACACTTAAGTTCAATTATTATTCATTCTTTAATGGTGAATGAATAGTCTAAAAATCTGCAATGATTCTTTGAAGATTACACTAGTTTCATGAGACTGTGGGTTGTCCCTGGTTATGTTGAACTTTGTTTTGGGAAGTTTATCCACTGTAGCATTCTCCATTATTATTGTTCATCATTATTTGTAGGTATAGGAAAATTATAACCCTTTTCCCCTTTTGACTTTTATTTAAAATCTAAAGTTAAAACAAAGTTCTAGCATCATTGTAAAGCCAAATCTGATGGACATAAGGAATTTTAGCTTGTTGTTTTGAACTTGCAGCAATTATTCATTCATTTTTAGAATCCATAAAACTCCATTTACAAACCCATATTCCCCAAACTTAGCAAACCATAAAGGCCCCTTGTGATTACCAGAAAATAACAACAATCAACTAAGTTGTTCTTGCATTGTGATGACCTAACACCCAAGAGACCTTGGGGTTATTTCTAAAACTTAGTTGCAGAAATTACCTTTCAAGAGAGATAGCATACTTGATGTTGTCTATGTTGAGAAAGTGTAAAAACACCCATCAATAGAATTGGTGCTAGAAGGAGGGCAAGGATAAGCTATATCGAATTGGGTCCTTCTCCCCTCAAAGGTTTCATAGAGTACTCAAGTTCACACTAGACAAGGGAGAATTCCAAGAGCTAAAGACCCCTACTAAGGCTTGGAGAGCCAAGAAAGGGGAAGCATCAACTTCAACCCCACCCATTTGACCTCCATCCCCTCCAACTCCTTCCATTCCTCCATCTCCACCTTCTCCTTCACTTCAAACAACATTTTCCCCTTTCACTTCCCGCATCCAAAGTGCTATCCTCACCCCCACACCCCATTCACAAGGCACTATCCTAGCAGCTTCCCTACCTCTACCTCAAGTTGTTGTAGCATAGCCAATAACACCTCCACTTCTCCAAATGGATTGGTTAGGAAATAACCCATTCCCTTTGTCCTTTAATGATTATCATGATATGCCGAAGAATCTAGAAGGCTTTTGCACCAAGTTTCATCCACGTGATCCATAAAGAATAGCATAAGAACAATATCAAGATCTTCCAAACAACATTAAAGGATCTGCAGATCAAACACAAAGCCATAGTCTATAGGCTCTTCCCTTACTCATTGGGGGAAGAAGCATTTTCTTGGTATATGCATCTACCTACAAGCTCTATCACTTCTTGGGATTAGATAAAGAACACATTCATACAAAAATTTAAAGTCCCTGTTAGTCCCACTTAATTATATCAGCAATTTATGGTGGTAAGGAGGGAAGTCAATGAGCTTATTAGATCATTTAATGGCTTATTTCATAGGGCCTACATGAAGCTACAACCACCTTATGTGGTTGATGATCCCTCAACCAGACTGGTGTACTATGCTACCTTGGACAATCTCACGTCTGCTTTGGTTAAAAGGATGTGCCAACCACCTAGAAGATTGGTGGATGGATATGTAGTGGTAGTGAAAGAAAGTATTGATTTAGGACAACACATTATGGGTCCACTGCCCTCATTGGGACTAGCTGCCAGATCAACTCAAATCTAAGGGGTTACCCATACCTTGGCTCATCAAACATCATTGTTGAACCAAGTTTTGTTGTTTCCAATCATGCCACATCTAGGGAAGCCATTGAATCATGCTCCATCAACACCAAGTTACTGTTAGAAACCAAGATCTGAAATGCAAACTAGAAAATAACCTTCCACAAAGAGAAAAACAAAAAAGTAGAGAGATTGCATAAAGATGTGCAAATTGATATATTCAAAGTACAATTAATTACAAGATATGATTTGATTTATAAAAGCAAATATGCATAAACCTAATCTTATCTTGAGCAACAAGATAGCTCAATAAGATAAGGATGATAACCTATAACCTAAGAATTAAATAATGCCTAAGTAAACTTATGTAAAATGTAATTAAATAATTAATTACACCAACACCCCCCATAAGTGCAACTTAGGGAGAAGGAAATTATTATGCAAATGATGTGAGATGGGTCCCAACAACAAAGGCTTGATCAGGTACCCATTTACAAATGAAAAGAGAGAGAAAACCAAGTGGGAAAGCCCCCCCTCAATGAGATGAACTGCTGCAAAGAATCACTGGAAGAACTCTGATGAAGGAACACTGGAACCCCAAATCCAGCAAGCAAGGAAAGATACTTCTGTTTGCAAGAACCATAACAGAATCACAAATGCAACAACTAACCCGATGCCAAGGAACATTGGAAACTCACAAAATGGATCAACCTTGGAATCTGTAAGCAACAGTAGATGAAAAAAATGAAGCCACCCAAAATGATGACAAAATCTGGAAATTGTGTCCTCAAATCCAATGCCAAACTGAAACTAAAACTGCCCCATAAGACGAGTACCATCAAGATTTTGGAACATTAACCATAAAAACATGGCCCTCAAACTGAGAAGGATCTAAACCAATGCGGATCAATAACCATAAACTCCCAATGTGAAGTGTGAATCGATACAAACCAAAGATGTGTCCAGCTAAGCAAGAAGGAGGCTAAAAGAAACAACATGAAACTAGACAAACTCATTCGAGCTGTCACCAATATGAAAGTGTGATGCAAGAACCTCCTCTTAATGGAACTCTATATTAGTTTGTTATTACAATACCAAATGATTACAAAAGGAGAGAATGCAAAACATGTAGAAACTACAAAAATAGAAGCAAAAATGCAAACCTAGTGCATGAAACAAAAAACTACTGCATACACATCTTTTGAAAAGGACCTCAGATCTGCATAGAGGCCAAAACCATCTTTTCGATGCCACTTGAATCATGAAAAATGGATAAGCGAGTCAAAAGATATGTCTCCCAAAGTGAAAACAACAACATGTGACTTACGAGGCTGAAAAAGGCATAAAAAAAAAACCTAAAAATCAAACCTATACCATTTTGTAGAGTGTTGAACTAGCTTTTCGATGATATCTTGTTTGCAAATAAACGACATCGTATGCCCAAGTTATGCCCGTTTTCATGAAAGTGCTCCGTAGAGGCCCAATAAGCCCTTACGCAACCCTTAGGGGCTAAAAAATAAAAGCCCCTGGTCGCCTAGGCGAACTAGGGGGTTGGCGGTAAGCACTTTGGGCCGAGTCCCTAGTCGCCCATATGACAGGGGCAGGTGCTTTAGGCAGCGGTGGCTGGAGCTCGCGGCTCTAGGTCATCAATAGGACCAAGACCTATGCCTGCGGGGGCCAAACTGGTAGTCAGCAGTGCTCGAAGGTGGAACTACTGATGGCGGTGGCAGATGGGTGTGGAGTGGGCAGTGCAGCCGATGGGAGAGGTACTATGGTGGTGCAGGGGTGGTGTAGTCTATTTTGAATGAGCCACGCAAAAATCAACCTAAATTTTTGAATTTTTAAATATTTTTTTTGAAATTTGAACCTCGAAAATCGTGCCTAGGGGCCGTACGACCCTCAGACAATTTTTTTTGCCTCCCTAGTCGGTAGTGTCCAAATTGAACAAATTTTATATTAAAATAGGGGTTTTTGGGTGCTATGAATCCAACGACGAGGTCCATTTTGGCCCAAAGTGCCCAGAAAATTAGGTGACCCCCAGATCTCTTAGAAAAATCACTGAGCTTGAAACCCTCACAGATCTGGCAAATAGTGACCAAAATGAATGAAATAAAAGCCATTTTTTAATTTTTCAAGCGCTCTAAATCCAATGGAAAACCCCAAACTGATCCAAGATTCTCCATAAATATGCTCAAGGAATGAAACCCTCGAGGGACCCTAAATGAGCTCTGCAATGTATTCCTCCAAAAAAGATGAGAAGGGGTTGCAAATCGAGGCCCTAATACCATGTTAGAAACCAAGATCTAAAATGCAAACTAGAAAATAACCTTCCACAAAGAGAAAAACAAAAAATTAGAGAGATTGTATAAAGATGTGCAAATTGATATATTTGAAGTACAATTAATTACAAGATATGATTTGCTTTATAAAAGAAAAGATGCATAAACCTAATCTTATCTTGAGCAACAAGATAGCTCAATAAGATAAGGATGAGAACTTATAACCTATGAATTAAATAATGCCTAAGTAAACTTATGTAAAGTGTAATTAAATAATTAATTACACCAACAGTTACTTGCAGCCTTTGTAACAAT
Source organism: Sequoia sempervirens (assembly GCA_007258455.2). NCBI lineage: Eukaryota > Viridiplantae > Streptophyta > Pinopsida > Cupressales > Cupressaceae > Sequoia > Sequoia sempervirens. The sequence continues at coordinate 40,051 of VDFB02176622.1, forward strand.
AGGCTTATGCTCAACAATCTCAGGTGCCTTTACATTTGTAGAATTCTAAATTCCTAGCTACCCAACAAAACCAACCCCTATTGCAACCCATTTTCCTTCAAAATTCAGTGCCTCCTCAAAGTAATGTAGAGAAGGATTAGATCAATGAGCTGACTGAGTTAGTGAAGAAGTTTTCCATTGAGATGACTCATTTGAGGAACCAAAAAAAACAACTCTAGGCTTCCCAAAGAAGCATTCAAGCCAACCTCCAAAGACACAATCATGATATAGGTACGTCTTCAGGACAGAGTTATGAAAGAGGTCAAAATGCAAGGCATATCTTTGAAAGAAGGCCATCATAAAGGAAAAACAAAACATGGAATACCAGGCCAAATAATGAAGGCATGCCCACACCTCTTAATTAACTGAGTAGCACAAATAAATCAATAAGTGGAGTTTACCTCGATGAGGTTACATTATCCTGATGGTGCCAAATTCATAAGACGAATAGGCATTCTGAGTTGGACTATCCATAATTTCAAACTGCTACAGAAATATTTCAAATGGAGGTCCAAAATGTCATCGAAAATGCGAGCTATAGAGATATTGTTCCATCTAAACCATATGATTCCTTAGTGTTGTTGGTTAACCAAGCTCTATTCTCGCAAAGTGGTAGCAACATACGTGAGAAGGAGGTCACAACTAAGAAAGTATAAGTGAAAGAGGTAAGTACTGAGAGTCCCTTATCTCAGCTCTTTGATTTAGTAGATAATGGTCCTATAGATGAAGAAGAGCAACATGAGGATGAGGTGCATATGTTCCACCAAAGAGAAACCCCTTATAACTTAAGAAATAAACAAGTTGGTGGGCCTTTCACAACCTCTACCCCTCCTAACAATTTTAATACCCCACCTGATCCTAACACCAACAATAATTTGACCTATCCCGAGGTGCCCACCCAATATTCCAATAGGAGTAGGTAGCCAAATCCAACTTAAAATCAACACGCCAATGCTACCCAACACACTTTCTCTGAGGTATAATTAGAACAAATGGGTGAATATGTAGTGAAAGAACTAAAAAAAGTCAAAGTGAGCTTATCAACCTTTGAATTGTTAAGGGTGTCCACTATTAGAAATTCCTTTTTTTGATCATTAAATGGAACTACCTCATCAAAACATGCTCAAGAGGTACCCGCAAAGAGAGTTTCATATGACACCTCCAACAATGAGCTTGTGATCAAAGAAATCATAGGGAAGAAGCTCGATCAGTCCTTGAACTAGCAACCCAATAAAAGCCAACCATTAGACATACCACCAACCAAAGACAAAGTACAGATGAGAGATAAGAACAATGACAATGATAAGGATCAAGTAGCCCAGGAATATGTCTCTGTGGGACTATTTCAAGGAAGATTGGAGACTCCTCCTTATTATCAATTTGTATATTCAGGAAAAATCTACATAATTTCTTACTTGATTCAGGTGCCTCAGCTAATGTCATTCCCCTTATAGTATGCTAGGCATTAGGGATAACTCCAACCTCATCTAGACGTAAAGTGACTCAATTAGATAAGACTAAGGTGAACATAATGGGGGAGTTGAACAGGATCCCTATGCAGGTCATAGTTGACCCACAAGTGTAGCAAGTCATCGAAATTTAGGTTGCTGACATCCCATACATTATGGTATGATATTGGGAAGAGATTTAACTTGATCTTTGAATGGTCATGCCACCATTGATTACTCCCACTTATGGTTACCCTAGAAAGGGCTACCTAATCAGATTTGCATTGATTGAGAACCCAGGATGAGATTCATGATAACTGAATACGACAATACCAATGAAGTGTTGTTTATAGAAGTAGGATTGGAAATTTACTTCCCCATCACCCACCAAAACAAGGAAGAAGAAGGAACAGAGGAGGTCCTGGTGGTATGCAATACTCCCACTAATTTGGTCCATCTTCTTGACAACACATAAGTACTAATCGAGTCTGAGGATGAAGAATTCCAAGAAGATGGCCACCTTGGGTTACTTGATGGCTTCCAATAATTCATGCAAAAGTGTGTGCAAGACCAACTCATTTTAGGAGCTAAGATGGATTTAAAAGAGTTATTGTTGCCTAGCTAGTGTAGAGTGCACAATGTAGCTCATTTTGAATTTGAGTGTTGCCTATGACAAACAATAGTGGAACACATCAAAGGTAGATCACCCCAAGATATGGAATGGAAAGACAACAAGATCAAGGCCAACACAAGTACAAGCGACCGCCTAGAGGTGCAAAAATAGAAGTGCCACCAAGAGAAGATGTATACTCCATCAACTTCAAAGGAAAGAGTCCCTCCAAATTTTGGGCATTGCACTTTGATGGATCCAAGTCATGACAGGGACCTGGAGCGGGATTTGAGCTCATCATTCCTACAGGTAAGATGTATTTTGTTGCCCACAAATTACAATTCTATTGTACTAACCATGTAGCAGAATATGAAGCATTGGTGCATGGGTTACTAATGGTGTTAAGAAAGAAAGTCAAAATGTTGCAAATCTTTGGGGACTCAGAATTAGTTGTTAAAAAAGTTATGAAGTTATACTCATTCCATGATAAAAGATTAGCAAACTATAGGCATAGGGTATGGTATCAAATAGAGGGGCTTGCTCCTCATTTGTAGGTGGTGGTGAATTGTTGTAAGGGGAATTTTGAAGCAATGGAAGGAAGCATTGCATTGAAGCTGGGTGTTTACTTTGATTTTTCTCAATATGCATGCATGATTCAGCCTCCATGTTATTTCTATTTATTGGTTTCTTCAATGGCTTTAATGGTGGTTGCTCTTACAGTATTTGATGAACTCCTAGTTCATACTTTTAGTAATTTGTTGATGAAAATTTGTTGTGCAAAATTAGTTTCAGCATGTTTATTTTCTCCACTCAAGTTCAAATTTTTTTTCATGCTAAATAGGTGAATAACACAACCTGAAAATTTGAAAAAATCCCTTGAAGATTGCACTAGTTTTGTGTAGTTGTAGGTTTCTCTTGGTTAAGAAACACTCAATTTTGTGGGAGTCTATCTATTATAGCATCCTCCATTGTTATTGTTCATTCTATTTTAGAGTTATAATTCTTCTCTCAACCTTTTCCTCTTTTGATATTTCTTTTAGTTCCATATTATTTTAGGATTCCTAGCACCATAACAATGTCAAATTTGGTGATTGAGGTGAGTTTCAACTTGCTATTTTGAGTGGGAAGCTGGTGCAAGGGCATCATAGGTCTTCA
>VDFB02176623.1:0-10116 GCA_007258455.2 Sequoia sempervirens
AAAAGCCTGACCAACCTAGTAAAATAGAGAATGAAGAAAAAAAGGAGAAACATTGGAGTAGAAGAAGATTGTTAAGGTGGAGGGCTCTTCTTTTGACTTCACTCAGGCATTATCTCAAGTAAAAATATCTGTTCCACTACTTGAAATTATGAAAATTAAGGAATACAGAGATAGTGTTGTTTAATTGATAACAAATGGGAATGAACAAATGGAAATGAAAACAATGTGAATTTTGAAAATAGAGTAGCTATTAAAGAAGTCAATAGGCAGGAGAAAGTAAATATCCCAGAAGTCTATTTGGGTGATGTATTAACAACTCCCCCACAAGTTGATCCTTTTTCACTACATTACTCATAAATAACAAATTGTTTAGGAATTGCATGATAGACTCTGGTGCTGCTATAAATATCATGCCAGTAGGAGTCATGAAGCAGATTGGCATGTGGGTTGATACTAATGGGGGAAAGTGCTATGCAATGGATAACAAACCTGTTCCTATGGTAGGTATTATGAGAAATGTTGAAGTCAAACTGGCTACTTATCCACAGGTGGCTTATAATATAGATATAACAGTAATTGATACTCTTCCTCAATTTGGGATGCTTTTATCAAGACAGTGGATAGCAGCAGCTGGGGGAAATATCTAGTTTGATTTATCTCATGCGACTATTCCAGTGAATGGTCAGGAAGTCAGGTTGTATAGGGAGCCAAGGATGAGCCAAATTGTTGATTGTGTACCTCAAGATCAAATCAATTGTTTCTTTGATGTGGATCTTGGAAATTTCAAGATAGAATTATCCCAGCCAGAGTTAGTCAATACTGATCCAATTGAAAAGTATGTTGCGCTTGACTGCAATGGTGTGTGGAGGATGTACCTTGGAGGAGCATGGGAGCTTGAACCATTTTATTGGCCATTGTCATCAAAGCAATGTACCTTTGGTTAATGAATAAATTTATTTGATACAATATAGGAAAGGTATGAAAATAGATGATATCATGGATGAGCATCAAGAGATTAGTTATACATTGCAACCAATAGAAGATGAGACATGTGCAAGTTGTAGGAGTTTATGGTGAACTCCTCAAACACCCCAGAATCACCTACAAGACAAAATGACTTCCACAAGAGAGAAATGGCAGAAATATTATGCTATCATTAAGATACAAGAATGCCAAATTGAATATGGCAAAGTACATATGAAGCCTTGCTTATATAGGCAAGGTGGTGAAAATACTTCCAAGAGGTGCATTAACTCCTACTACCCATAAAAGGTGGGAGGTTTTACCTACTTGGTAAATGACAAAACATGTGGCATAACCTCCTCAAGTGAAGACAAGAGCGAGGTGGCACATAAAACCAAAAGAGGGTGAGAAACCCAACTACCCCATAAACTACTTAGGTAAATACAAAATAGTGGTTATGAGAGGTGGCACAACAAGCCAAAAGAGGATGTGTAACTCAACTACCCATGTGTGGGAGAGTGTGACACATGTAGTTGTTGTATTTCGCCACATGTCCTCATATTACCACATTTAATAAACCTAAGCAAGCTTAAATAATATGTGTAGGAAAAATAAATATTCCCTAGCATAAGGAAAATAAAAATCCTACACTAACACCCCCCTTAAGCGTAGCTTAGGTGGGTGAAAAGCCACAAAATGACTTCCACAAGAGAGAAATGGCAGAAATATTATGCTATCATTAAGATACAAGAATGCCAAATTGAATATGGCAAAGTACATATGAAGCCTTGCTTATATAGGCAAGGTGGTGAAAATACTTCCAAGAGGTGCATTAACTCCTACTACCCATAAAAGGTGGGAGGTTTTACCTACTTGGTAAATGACAAAACATGTGGCATAACCTCCTCAAGTGAAGACAAGAGCGAGGTGGCACATAAAACCAAAAGAGGGTGAGAAACCCAACTACCCCATAAACTACTTAGGTAAATACAAAATAGTGGTTATGAGAGGTGGCACAACAAGCCAAAAAAGGATGTGTAACTCAACTACCCATGTGTGGGAGAGTGTGACACATGTAGTTGTTGTATTTCGCCACATGTCCTCATATTACCACATTTAATAAACCTAAGCAAGCTTAAATAATATGTGTAGGAAAAATAAATATTCCCTAGCATAAGGAAAATAAAAAACCTACACTAACACAAGTCAATATGGTTCCTGTGATAGCTTGCATGAGGAAGATGAAGATACAAGAGTGTTGTCTTGCATAACAGATTGTGACAGTATGTTATGATGGATCTATTGACTATTCAGATTTTGATTTAGAGCATGGTGATTCTTGTAGTTCTTGTGATGATCAAGAGGAAGATGCAATGGAAAATGTGTGTTCATTTGATAATGAATATATAATACCTCATACTTCAATTGAAAGTCATGAAGACTCATTTGATGAAGAAGAAATGATATTTTTCCAAGGTATGCCCAAGAATGAATTCCAGGTATTTTTAGATCCACTTTATGGTAAAGAGAAGATATTTTCAGACAAACAAGATGATGGACTAAATGACTATGCTAGTAATCTTTTTTATTTTTTTTCCTTTGATGATCTTGGACCTCTTTTTGACTATGACAAAAGTGAAGAATATAACCATAGTGAAGAAAATGTAGAAACATGTTCACTTAGCAGTGAGCGAATTTCAGATTTACTAACTCTTGAATATTAGAGATAAACACATGAAGGTGATCCTGAAGTTCTTTGTCCAGCTTACATTTTTTTTGACAGAGAAAGATCTTTGTGTGATGATTCTTATGACTCAGTGCATTTCTCAAGTTGATGGTGAAACCTTTGAAGTTGATCAAAAGTCTGTGTCCATTCAAGATGAAGTATGTGATTTTGAAATGTTTAACTCGTGGAGAAGACTTTTATTTGCATACCAAAGAGGATAGAGGTCTAGATTTGATTGGTTCATATATGTTTGATATTGAAGAGGTGAGTCATAATTCAGTGTTGTATCCAAACGGTAGTGTCAAAGAGCTGCAAAAGGTTTCGGATTTATTTGTTTTAGACAGTGTTGATATGACAGAAAATTTTCTTTCTCAAGAAAAGAACTTTGATGGTCAATTTTCAATACAGCCGGGAAAAGTGTTTTATAATACATAACAGTGAGAAAGATATTGAGGAATTTTGCATTGAATATGCATGCACTTTACATATTGAAGATAACAGAGATTGGCCCCATGATGATAAAGATTTTGAACTACAGAATGATGAAGGGAATTTGGGCCAAGCTGAGCATAATGATTCTCTAAAAGCTTTCAGTGACAAGGAAGATTGCATGAATGTTTTCAAGAAGAATCTAATGAACTCAACACAAAACCAGGTATTTGACAGGGGAAAGTATGGTTTGAGTTTCAGATTGTAACAGCTTAGAATAGGTGAAGTTGAAACACAGAGGATTTAGGGTTACTAGTGCATGGACAACTCTTGCTTATCCTCTTTAAAATTCTTTCTATGCACAGTAGTTTAGGGTTTTGTTCACCTCCATCTTGCATTCATTTTCCATTCATTCCGTCATGTTTTATTTCCATTTCCATTCTACTCACTGCTCATCATTTTGTGTCTGGTCTGCTCACCCAAAGATCTCGATCCTTACGATAATCTTACTATCATTCATCTCCAGACGGAGCCACTGTTGGAACTGTAAATTTCTGATAATTTTTTATATTGTTCACACCCATGCCTTTTTCCAAATGAGCCCTACCTTGAGCACATTTTCCTCTCTTGATGATATTTTTACCCATATTTTGGCCTTATTGCCCCATAGAATTCATCGGGTCATGCATTTTTCATATTGCAGTTCATATCGGTGTGAGATGGTCAGGGTCTCCCCGACCCATAATGGTTTTTACTAATATGTGTTTGTTGTAGGCATATCAGCATAACTTCTTCATTGTCTTGGTGACCAGAGTTCATCTATTGTTCCGTTCGACAAGACTTTCACGTCGTTTCGACGACAGAGAGGGAACATTTCGATAGGATTTTGGTCATCGAGGTGGTGTTTCATCGAATACGTTGTGTCTCACCGACCGGTGGCGGGTGCATTCATATATCGCCAAAATATTTCCTTTGGTGAAGCATCTTGGTGAAACTCAATTAGTCTTGCCAACCGCTGATGGGAAAATACATATCGGTAAGAGTTAGAGCTATCGAAATGAGGCCTTGGTGAGTGACCTTCGATCTCACCGATGGAATACATATCGACTATGTCGGTATAGGAATTGATTTATCTCAGCGACACACTGGGTGTACAATGACTTTCAGTGAAACACAGTGTGATCTGCATAAGGTCTTTCCGATATCAAAAGGTTATAGCGACAATGAATGAAATGAAAAGGGCATCTCGATGAGAAACTTGCTTGTGTCTCAGCGAATGAATAATACACTAAAAGAAGCACATCGATGAAACATAATGTAATCTATACGACATCTCCCCAACTCAGATATGTCATGGCGAAAGTGAACCATGGGACGATTGACGATTTAATTGCCTTCAGCATAACTACACGATATGTCTCGGCCGACTGTTTCATTGGTGATTAATAAAATTAAAACACTGTGGCCGACATGAGATAAGCCCAAATGCGAACAGTTGATTGCCGATATGTGAATGCGAAGCGTTGTGTCTGTTCAGATGCTAGTGTATAAATGTTCATTCCTGATTGTGAATAGGGGGATTAAGATTAGATTAGAGTAGATAGGGTGGGGTTAAATTTGTTTCATTGGTGATTAATAAAATTCAAACAACTGGCCAACATGGGATAAGCTTCGAATGTGAGCAGTTGATCACCGACATGTGAATCTGGCGTTATGCATTGGATCTTTGGTGTAAAATGTTCATTCCCTATTGTGAATAGGGGGATTAAAAGATCATATTAGAGTAGATAAGGTAGAGAATATACAATTGGATAGGATTTTTCCAAGAACAGAGATCATGATGCATGTTTTCAAAATGGAGTTTTTAATGAGAATCAGTTGATGTTGCAGCTCATTTCTGATGTCAATTGTCTGTTAGATTTATCAAAAGTATTACTAAGTTGTCTCCAAGATTGATGCTTTCTGGTTGTTTAATTTGGTATAACAAGTTTATATTCAATTTATCAGTCATTTTTGTATCACGTGTGATTAATTGGTGGATTCTTTAAAGGAGAATTAAATCATTTTAGTTGATCCATGATGTCGGGGAGATTCATCGGATTATTAAAGTAGAGCTTAGTAGTCATAATCCTGCATGTTTATACAAGTTATAAACAAATCATATCCGACAATTTGAGTTTCTGCTAAATAAGTTGCCATACGTTTCATTTGAATCCGCATACCCAATAAGGCACTGGTCTCTGCATTTCATCATTTGGATTCATTCAGTTTCTTTACATCTGTTAATTGAGCATTTTAGGATTTAGATTAAGAAGATTGCTATTGCTATTTGTATCAAGTTTGAATTCATTTGTTCACTCCCATCTGCCATTGTGGACAAATCATTGCAAGAAGGATAATCATAAGTCAAGTCTGCTTCATTCAGATAGGTACACCCACCTAGGTCTAGAAACACTTGAAGAGTAGAAGGTTAAATTATTTTGACCTTGTCTGTTACCCTAAAGCGTATCAAGAGATTGGCAGCCTCTTGAGGCATCCCACCTGCGTTTTTGAGATCTAACAGATCATTCTCCTCAGTACAGGAAGGAGCGATTTCCTAAACAAGATCGCTCTTCTTATCCTCCACGGGAGTATTATCCACCTTTGTACTAGGGTCAAGTAGAAGGTCTGCAAGAGGGGTCTACCTTGTACTTTGCAATAAATAATTCAAAAAAGTTTAAGGAACCCCAATCATCTCCAAGGAAAGCATTTGTTTGAGAAGATGATATAGGAGAACCAAGATCCTCTGCTTTAGATGATTCTTTAGTTTCAACACTTGCCTTGGGAATGATCTCCACATAGGGTATCGATGAAGAACACACCATAGCATCAACAGTTAAGGAATGAATACAATTCTTGAGGGTAGACATAGTTGAGGCGTGATCGCCAGCAGCCAGTTCATAGAGTAAAACACCCTCTGGATCCACTTTGACTATGACTACCCGATTGTTTGCAACAAATTTCAAAGAACGGTGTAAAGCAGAGGTTACTATGCCCATGGCATGGATCCAAGGTCTCCCTAAGAGGAGATTATAAGGTAAAGGCCCAGGCATCACAGAAACCAACGTGGGTAAGGTAATGGGTCCTAGCTGCAAAGGTAGTATTATCGTACCTAGAGCTTGGCAGCCAGCATTATCAAATCCTTGAATGTACAAAGAGGAAGCTATCAAGGAAGATGAATCAACTTTAATTTTAGGTAGTAGGTCCAAACCTTAAATGTTGAGCGCCGATCTAGTATCAACGAAGGTACGCCTAATATCGATGTTATTAACGTTGACTATGATCATCAAAGGTTCCACTTGCATCTACATGTGTGGAGGCGAGAATTCTTTCAGGTAGAACGTAATATTCAGCGAATCCGCATGAATATGGGCCAACAACACATTAACATCCGTAGGTCTAATGGAGGCAGGAAAAAGAATCTTTTTTAGGGTCTTTTGAAGCATCTCTTGATAAACCAGGGCAGTTTGAAGCAATTCCAAAAGCGAGATCTTAGCCAGAGTAACACGAAGTTGCTCGACAAGATCAGAATTGCCTGGTGCTTTAATCGTAGGTTTAGGTGTTGTAGGAAGGTTCGGCTGGGAAGGTGGTAAAGAAGTAGATTGTGAGGTGGGAATAGAAGGTTGTTGATCCAAGTTTTCTCTATTACTCCTTGTGGGATGTGTGTCCAACAACATTGTAAGATGTAAAATCCATAGCTCTCACAAACTTTGAATATAAGTTCGGTGACTCACTACAACATGAAATTCCACAGACGGCAGGGTCAGCTGGGGTTACGTAGATGACGGGTTTCTTAGGGCTCAGAGGAGCCATTAAAACCACCACAACATTTGCTAATCTCCTAGCCTCTCAAGAAGAGACTTGTTTGGGAGATTTACAAATAGGGGGAAATGCTTCTAAGAAGTCATCTAGAGCATCCTCTAGCATATTGAAATATTCCTCAGAAAAGTCACCATGATGATCATGCAACATCGTAAATAAACTTATGACATTCATGTCGGGTTCACCAAATTGTGATATAAGAGGGATTCACTGCACACAAGTCTCTCCTTTCTCGAGAGATCACCAGGGAACGAACTGCCCTTATACACCTCAGGATAGCAGAATGATAAAGAACCAAGAACAAGGTTATGTCTTCAAGGGAAATAGTCAGAGGTCTTGAGAGAGTCGGATCAGAAGTTTTCTATCCCAAAAGAAAGAGCTCTCGACTAGAAGATGTGAGCACAGATCTAGGATGCCAGCGTGGTGCACTATAGTCTAAAAGTTGCGTTGGTGTCCTGAGCAACAAAGAACTCAAGAACTCAATGGACAGAAAGTAATCCTACCCACATACTCAGGAGTGACATAAACGAAACTGCTAACTAACTAGAAATCCAAATACTGAAGGAAATATCAAGATGCTTGGAGAAAGCTTACCCTTTTCTCGGACACTAAAATCTTCACTCCAAGTTCCTTTTCATAACTTGCACACAAGAGATCAAGGAGAAAGTTTTTGGGTGGCTATATAGGGGCTTTCCTCAGTCAAATCCAACTTTGGTGTTCCCATATCCATGGATAGCCAAGTTGGAAAGGATTGCAAAAGGAGTAAATAAAGCATGTGGTGAAAGCAATGCCCACTCGAGGAGTAGAATCTGCACCACAATAAGCGTGTAGTGAAAGCAATACCTACTTGAGGAGTAGGACCTATACCACTAGAGAGTAGAAAAATGCTTGTAGAAGGAAAGTGAGAAAGGGAGAGAGAGAGTTACCCACGGTCCAAGGCCCTCTCTGGAGCATGTGGACACATTGTTGAGTGCTTGCTTGAGAGTTACTGCTACTGCTGGGGGGACCTCAATCCGGCATGGCTTTGCCTGTGACAGCGCTACTATCAAAGGAGAAGAAGTCTCAAAATGGTAGCTAGAACTTGAGTGAGAGCTAGTTTGTAGTCTTCCAATCTTTCAACCTCCAAATGAGAAGCATAAAAAGGTTCTTATGCTTGCAAAGGTGGCAAAGAGCCATTACTTTTAGAATGTAACTGCCAGGACACATGCCATAGGGGTTAACCTTCTAGGTACCGCGTTTTGAGCTCGGGAAATGACCAAGACACTAACGCGCTGCGCAAACGTCTACACGTTGCACATTCGTCCAAATCCTATATTCTCGGGGAACGCGTCGCCAGGATTTTGTTGCTCAGCCACTTGTCCTCCTGAAGTCAAAATTGAAAAATTTCAACTCGAGGGATTTTGTCATTAATCTTTTGGAGTGTCATAAATGCTAGGCAAAAATGTGGAGATATGGAATTCCCCCTAGGTGCAATTCTGCAGTATTACAGTAGGAGGATTTTTCTATAAGTTCATGATGTGAGAGATGCTCTCTTTGGTCTTGGTTGTCTTCCTAGATGTTTGAACTCATATTACATTGGTTTGAGATTTGGTTGGAGCTATTCTTTTCACTCAAGTTCTTGGGTGGTAACTTGGAGGTTCTTTATCTCTTTCCTGTGTTGGGTGTGAAGATCTTGGGAAAGTTGTGCAAACTTGTTGTGAGAGTTGTATTTGCAGGTTTTGTATATCACTGTGGATGGTTCCTTGAAACTACATGTTTACACTCTCTATGTTATGTTATCGGTAGACTCGTTATGCCTTGTTCTTCCATATTTGACATTACCCATGCAATGGGAGTTCATAGATGTGTTTTGTATTCTTGGACTGGTTTATACATGGAGCTTGTATCTGAGGTTGATTGGTTGGATGTGTTGTTGGCATGAGTTTACTAATGAGGATACCTTGGAGGTATGTGAGATTGGATGGATTATCACTTGTTGTGGGTGCTATTTTCAATCGCGTGGGTTGTTCAGTTGGATGGGAGAAATCAATTTTCTTGTTGTTCTAGCTAGTGTTCTATCTTGTTTCTGGAGAAAGTCTTCATGTTTATGTTCAGGTTGAAGCTTTGAATTTGATGTTGTGATGCTTCTATATAGCTTGTGAGCACAATGGAGTGGTGTTAGTATGTTGAAACCTTTGCTATCAATTGGTTCTGATGGTGGTTTCTCGGATTAGACTGGTGCATATGTATGCCATGAATTGATCCCTTTCTTTGGAGGATGGTTGGGACTGTAGCCTAAGATGGTAGACATCATAGATGTTGTTGTTGGTGTCTTGGATGATATAGAGGATTCATGCATTGATTGGTAGGCAGTGCATTCTTCAACAAGTGGGAGAATGTTGGGAAATGGTGCCTCAAACGTACTGGTGTTCGAGCCTCTGCATTGTCGAATAGATAGTTGAATATCACCAAGATAAAGTTACTAGTACGATCAAAATCTCTTTGGCAGGAAATAGTTTGCTACTTAAGTTGTGGGTTTCTAAGTTTTCCTAACTTAAGTCGTGGGGTTTTGAAATTTCATAACCTCCCGACTTAGCGACTTTGTGGTTCTCTTCGTTGTTGGCATGTCGCAGGATTTGAGAAATTCATAACCTCTGATAGAAGTTCTAAAGTTTGGTTTTTGAGCGACATAGCGATCTCTTTGTTGTTGGTGTGTCATGGGTTTTCAAAACTTCGTAACATCCAAATTGAGGTTCAAAAGTTTTGGTTTTGAGCGACAAAGGGATCCCTTTGTTGTCAGCTAGAGATGGTTGCATCGGCATGAGGTTTCCAAATGTCTCTTAGACATTCTGACGAAAGAGTGTCGACAAGACATGGCGTGATCGACAGGAATTTGGAATATATCTCCACGACATTTTGGTAGAAGGTTGTAAGGACCTTGTAAGAGCTACTTAAGGTTGTTACTGGGATGTCAGATCATATCTCTTCGATGGACCAATGATACAGTGAGTTGCAAGACCTTGTTGATGTGACTTCAGCTAGTTGGTGTGACTTTGACAAAAGTCTCTTAGACATTCCTGAAGAAGTCTTGTTTTTTCTCATTGATGAGACTTGGGGTGTTTGGTGAGACTTTGGGGAAACTCTATTCGACAAAGGTT
>VDFB02176624.1:0-10231 GCA_007258455.2 Sequoia sempervirens
TAATTCGCAAAATGCGTGGGATTCCTCTATGGTTTTTACCGTTTTTTCCGAAAAAACGATGATTTGTAATCTTGGGTTTGGCGATTTTTTCCTCAAAAATCGTGGTTTGTTGCAGTCTGTTTTTGTCGCACCTAGAGTTGCTGGGGCGAACACTGCACAACTGGCTTCTTGCAGTCTGTTCTCGGGCGTCGTGCTCCTCTGCAAAAGTCTCGACGGTTTGCCGATTTATCCTCAAAATCGTGGCCGCTGTTCTCAGTGTGTCTCTGGTTTCAGAGACGGACAGCTTTGGACACTTTGTGATGACTTCTAGTCAGCAGTTCTGCAGTTTCTGGGAGGGTTGGTGGCAGACTTCTCTCACGTGGCAGAGTCAGTGGCAGACTCTTGTCTCTTGTTGCAGAGCTTTTTATGTTTTATTTTGGATGTTTTTGGTCACCAACATTCTGCAGATCCAGGGAGGGTCTCCATAGCAGCAGAGTGTTCTAAAGAATTTGTGACCAAGGACCTGCAGATTGTTTTCTGTAGGCTAGTTAGACGATTGACCATTAAGGGAGGGTGTTAGAATATTATATTCTACTTATGTTAATGGTCAATTATAGCTACAGTAGTTGTTAGGTAGCTAGTAGGTAGACATTTAATGTCTACAGTAGGTTTCCTCCTCTATAAATTGTAATCATCTTCTTTGTTAATAACAAGCAATTTCATAGCAAATTGTTTCAATTTGTATAGCTCTGTGGTTTAGCCTCTTGAAGGTTCTGTTTGATATCTTGTGTCTGATGAACATCGTACTCCTTGGGAGATCCATTTTGTTCTTTTTGTCTTTGACTGCTGACTAGAGTTATACTTGTAATCTTTCTCCAACATTACCCAACAAAAAAAAAAGTCCACCTGTTAAGAATTATTATAGTAAGGGGTAAGGTGAGCAAATTCCTGCTGCAAAATAGCAAAGGAGTTATGCTGCTGCAGTGTTCAAAGAAACCAGTGCATCCTGTCTAGACATCTAAGTAACTTATTAAGGGACCAGCATAGCAGTTAGAAACCCATGATCAAGTATTTGATAGAATTAAGGCTGACAAATCTTGTAACTTGAGCTTTCTGCATCTGAAGAACATGGCAAGTACTTGATTTCTTCTTCCCTCGTCCTATTGCAGATGAGGATGCCATTAATGTACACCTGTGATTGGAAGGTCTCAAAATTTTATAGATAAATCTCATATAGCTTGTTGATGCATTGATAAGTCTAAATGGAATAACTAACCACTTGTACAAGCCCTGTTAATACTTTAAGTTTCTGCTCCGGGTGTGACTGGACTAGAACTTGCTTATATCTTTACTTAAAGTAAATTTTAGTTAAGTATTTCTCATCTCAAAGTTATTTTAAAAGATCGTCAATTCAAGGTCTGTGAGTTCGCGTTTTTCACTGCAACCTTATTGAAGTCACACTAGTAATTTCATGGGTGCCATCATCCATTGACTTGAAGGAGAGTCATTTCAAAGGTACCTAAATCCTTGTTTCATAGTCACTAAGCTAACATTAGTCTTTCAAGATGGATCCTTGATATTAAGCCTTTAATATAGGTATAATTCATAGACATGCTCACACACAGATGAAGGTGCATTGAATAAGCGCATCACAAAAATCAAGAGGATATATGATGGAGGGTTGCAAGTAACCTCATCCTCTGGGGCTTAGTGTCCCACTCGAGTATACACTATTGAGTCAAATTGCGTTACCTCGATCTGTTTCAACCATCCAAGGGACTTATCACATGAAGGTCTGAACTCTGGAGGTACAGCATCCATTAGTGCATCTAGTGGTATAGTGATAATCAGACTATGTACGTATATGTTAGTGTAATCAGCTCTACTAACATTCCTACTGATTCTGTCTATGAGGTTAATTTTGATTGCATCTGGAAGGTTATCACAATTTTGTCCTGGTTGTGCATCCTCAACCATAGCACAGGTTATTGTTTTGGTTAGCTGCCTTAGTACCTATGCAATTCTCGCATTGGTTGTTACGAGCATTCTGTTGGTTCTGGTGCTGTAGAGTACTATATTCTGGCCACCTTACTGTTGTGATCAGTGTTGAACTTGAGTAGTTGGCCTTTGGTTATGTTCTCATACTTTTTAACTGATAAACTAATGCCAGTGTGGCTTTTACTTAATTATCTTGATGTGCTTTGTAATATATGTGTCAAGTCTTTATATTGTGTAATCAACTCTAATTACCAATGTATGGAGCTTGTTTGTGCAGTCTTGTATGCTCAGGTTAGCCTTCTAAAAGAGGTAGTGTTACTATGTGAATTTGCATTCTGTGTCCTAATGGATAGAATACAATTTTGAGTGTCTAACCTGTTATCTCGTGACTAGACACTGCTAGACATCTTAGCATCACTGAATTTTATGTATGCTTCTGTTGCCATGATCTTTTACTAAATATTCTTAATGGAGTTTTAATCTCCATTTCATTTCAAAAGTCTAATCCCTTTCCAGCAAACCAGGGCGAAATATTTTTTTCTAACTCTTTTATGATGCACACAATTTATATTCATTACAATATATTTTAATTTTTCTGCTTTATACAATGACTAGTAATGCTAATTGAATTTCTGCAGATATCAATCACGATATTGTAGTTCTTTTTATTCCACGGGGACTACTTGTTTTAGACTTTAGTAGGCATGATGACTAATTATTAATTAATAAAAATGAATTTAACTTAAGTACATCCATGAGGGTTAAAAAACTCTTTAACTCCATTTCAAGAATAAAATGAATTCCAAACTTTCCAGGATTCCTTGCATTCTGGGCCATCGTTTAATATTTCTAATCATTTTTTTTGCCCTTTAAGACCTCCCAAGATTGTTCAACATTGTGTATCCTTCATTGAATCATTTACTTTTGTAAAAAAGTAAGTCCTGAAAAAATATTCATAATATTTTTCTTCTAGTGAACTAAACCGTAGATTCATTTTAAACTTCTCAAAAAAGAGCACTTTCATATTGAATTTCCAACCAATTGGATAATCTTCTAACGTATGAAGAAATCCAACCAGCATCTTTGCATAATCCCAACTAGAATAGAAACTGTTTAGGAATGGGTAGGAACATAACTTGTAGTTTTAAACTTTTAAAGTTGTCCATAGTATAAATGCAGATTTCACTCAGTAATGATGAAGTTTCCATCAGTAAATTCAATCTTAGTCATTCATGGGCGTTTGGTAAATCCCCTAACATTGTCACTCCCTGTGCTGTTCTCTTTCCTTAATAGTTTACATGTTAGCCTTATAAGTACCCTGTGTACTAAATCTCGGTTTCAAGTTTCAAACCCATCGCTAATAACAGACTGCACATCTTTATATTCTATTTCCCCAGATGCTTTGTTGATTTTTATTTTTCTGATTAATAATGCCCAAGAAGAAATTAATCTTCTAATGTATGCAGAAATCCAACCAACATCTTTGCATAATCCCTACTGGAATAGTCAATAGAACTGTTCAGGATGGGTAGCAAAATAATTTGTAGCTTTAAACTTTTAAGTTGTCCATAGCATAAATCCAGCTTTCACTCACTAATAATGAAGTTCCCATCAGTAAATTCCATCTTAGTAATTCATGGGCATTTGGTAAATCCCCTAATAGTGTCACTCCCTTGCTGTTCTCTTTCCTTCATGGTTTACGTGTTAGCCTTATAACTTTAAGCTTTATGCCCTGTGTGCTAAATATTGCCTTGTTTTCAACTTTCAAGTTTCAAGCCCATAGCTGAGGACAGATTGCAGATCATTTTATATATTATTTCTCCAGATGCCTTGTTGATTTTATAATTTTATTTTATAAACTAATAATGCACAATAAGAAATGAAAACATCTAACCTAGAGACATAAGAAAACACTGGAAAACTTATACTGAGAAGATGGCATACACTATGCAGATTAGGTATGCAATCATACAAATGAGATCCATATCCCCATTCTTTAAAGAAACAGTTGTACGTTCTTCATTGCAATGTAAATAAAGATACTAGAGAATCAATTCTAGGGAAATACAGACCCAGGCAGGGTCGACGGATTAGGAAAGATACCAGTCTGGTGATAATTATATTCCATTAACATTATGAAAGCAAATCCAACTATTAAAATAAAGTTAAATGAGAGGAAATGGGGGTAAATGGGGCACTGACCCTATCTATACCAATTTTGAAGGGATTAAATTATATGTACATGTAAAAGGGGTATGCTTAAACATTGCTAGGTTCAATGGTTTAATGCAATATTTTCCCTTTTAAGATAGGGATGACTGTTTACCATTTCTAAAAGGGAACACACAAAAGGGCCATGCTTAAACATTACCTAGTTTAATGGTCAAATACATATTTTCCCTTTTAAAATAGGATGACTATTTTTCACTTTTGGGTGTCCATGAGATGTGATAAGAGAAGTGGTAGAGTTGTTCTCTCGAAGCAAGAGATCCAAGTTCAAATCACATTTATTTTACAAGTTCAAATCACATTTATTTTACTAGTTTAAAAATTCTAAAAATTTCCAATCACGGTGAAGTTTAAGTAGAGCTATACAAAAATTGTCAAAGAGTGATGTTCAAGTAAAGCCATACAAAAATGCAAGAATGGAATAAGTAGGAAATTCCCCTCTTGCAAGCTTCAAAATTTCTAAAAATTTAAAATTTGTCATTGGTGGGAGAAAATAGTGTTCTTTAACTCTACTATTAAAATAATTATATATTTAAATAATATAATATCAATATTTTAAATAATAATAAATATTTTTGTTTTATTTCCTGGCTGACCCATTTGGGAAGGCACCTTGGATAGCATATAAATCTAAGTGTTTTGGTTTGAGAGGGGTATCACAGATTGGACAAACATTTCTTTGGTCGCTTGGGAGACACAAACCTCCGCAGCTCCAAGCCCAGGTGGGACGAAACCCTCACTTGGTGTTCTTTGTCCTGTCCTCATAAAACTCCCATTGCCATCCCTAATTCAGTTACCTATGAATTCCAGGTGGAGCGATTCCAACAGGCACTCTCAAGGGGGGGCGATTTACATCGAATAAGTGGTGGAGCCTTTGGCTCACACCTTACACAGAAACTACTTGAATCCCTCAGCCGTAGGCAGACCACCTTGGTGGAAGTGATAGGAATAGTTGATCATGACACATTCAAGATAGCTGCCATCGTGAAGGTTACCGGGAGCCATAGGCGAGAGAAGCACCATCGATACAACATCTCGCACTCGGCCACACCTGCGATCATAGAACCATTAGCCAAGTGATTAGGAGAAGCGAAGGGACATTCTGGAATGCATAGGCGCCACTGCAAAGGGCACTGAATAACATACAATCGCCGCCAATCATCCACTTATGGGTGCCCCGATCCTCTAGCGGCATCTTACACAGCATCTGCCTTCTTCCGTGGGTGTGCAGTCTCATACTCAGCCATATCACGGGTGGATACCATACTTGGCGAATCCTCTATGTCCACAGCCAGCACCAGATCTGGGATCGATAATTATTGTTGCCTGTGTTTCCGGTCGTATACACGCCTACGCATTATTTTACGAGTCTGAGATCAGAGTCCCGATATTGAAAATCGGCATTCAAAGGATGTACTTTACTATTGCCTGGGTCCTATCAACATTATAATCAAATTGCTTCTGAGTATATGTTCTATCAGTACTGGCTGCAAATCTGAATCTGATATTTATCCTGCTTAATAGTTTTGGGTCTGCTGTGGTGAACATAAATTTAGCAGTATCATCCCTTTTGTTTGGATTCCACTCATCCTTCGTGGTGCATATAAGTCTGAATTGTATGATTGATTTATTCTGAAAGAGCTATATCAGTATTGCCTCATTTCCGCAGGCTGCTATTGCTTCTGTGTGTTGTCCAAATCTGAATGCAAGAATAGGTTACTGTCTGTATCTGAACTTGGTATTTTACATTGTTTAAATTTGAGTGCAAGGAACAAATTACTGTTTGCATCTGAGCTTGGCATATTTCAACATTATCAAACTGGCTGATGATTAAGTAGAGCTTGAATACAATATGGAGGAAATGAACTTTTGGCAACTTCAAAAAATTCTAAAAATTTCAATAATTTCCATAATGAAACAAGTAGGAAATGTACCTCTTGCAAGCTTCAAAAATTCTAAACATTACCAAACCAGGTGATGTTTAAGTAGAGCTATGCAAAAGTGTTGGAATGCAATATGCAAGAAACACACCTCTTGCAACTTCAAAAAAATCTAAGTTTTTTTTAATAATTGCCAAACTGGGTGATGTTTAAGTAGAGCTATGCAAAAGT
Organism: Sequoia sempervirens; assembly: GCA_007258455.2. NCBI lineage: Eukaryota > Viridiplantae > Streptophyta > Pinopsida > Cupressales > Cupressaceae > Sequoia > Sequoia sempervirens. The sequence goes on from VDFB02176624.1 coordinate 6,318, forward strand.
GCTGGAATCAAATAAGGTGCAAATACATCTCTTGCAAGAGTCAGAAATTAAAGAAATTGTCAGATAGGGAGTGATAGAGCTGTTCTCTTGCAGCAAGAGGTCCAAGTTCAAATCACATTTATTTTACAACTTCAAAAATTCTAAAAATTCAAATTGTCGATTGGTGTGATTTTTAATTATAATTATACAAAAATTGTCAAGCAGGATGATGTTTAAGCAGAGCTATACAAACTGCTGGAATGGAATAAGTAGAAAATGCATCTCTGCCAAGCTTCAAAAATTCTAAAACGTTATCAAACTGGATGATGCTTAAGTAGAGCTATGCAAAAGTGTCCGAATGGATGTATGAAATGTATTTCTTGCAAACTTAAAAAATTCTAAAAGTTTTAATAATTTGTTAAACTGCATAATGTTCAAGAAGAGCTATGAAAAAGTGTTGAAATATAATAAGTCAGAAACGTATCTCTTGCAAGATTCAAAAGATCTAAAAATTGATAAACTTAGTGATCTTTAAGTAGAGCTCCGTAAAATTGCTGGAATAAAATAAATAAGAAACACAACTTTTATAAACTTCAAAACAATTTAAAATTGTTAAACCACGTAATGTTCAAGTAGAATCATAAAAATTTGCTAAAAATGAAATAAATAGGAAACAAAACTCTTGCAAGCTTCAATAATCCTAATAATTGCCAAACAAGATGATGTTTTAAGTAGAGCTATGCTAAAATGCTTAAATGGAATAAGTAGGAAGTGCACCTCTTACAAACCTCAACAAAATTTAAAACTGTCAAACTAAGTGATGTGTAAGTAAAGCTATGCAGAAGTACTGGAATTAAATAAGTACCATTCGCACCTCTTGCAAGCTTCAAAAATTGCCAAACTAGGTAATGTTTTCAAAGGAACTTTGCCAAAATGCAGGAATAAACTAATTGGGAAACTCACCTCTTGCAAACGGGTGCCATCCAGCGTGTTAAAAATCCTAACGAGAGTACCCTTGTTGCTGGAAGTGGCCAATCGGAGGCCATCGGGGGAGAGAGCGAGACAAGCAAGGTGGGAATCATGGGCGGCAATGAAGAGAGTCTTCCGAAGCGCCGTACCCAAGTGTTCCAGGCGCACCTGCCCGCGGTGAAGGCCCGGGCAGGCAAGCACAGCATTGGGGGCGGACGTGGAGAGGGCGAGGAGGCCCCTTGCGTTGGGCATGGTCTCGATTTGATGAACGAGCTTCAAATCAGCCAAGTTGTAGACATAAATCTTGTGCTCGAGAGCCACCACAATCTTGTCGCGGCGGAGACGCACGGCCCTGACCTGCGCCCTAAAGGAGAGCTCGCCGATGCAGCGCCCCTGGTGGTCGTCCCATATCATCACCTTGTTCGCCGGGTAGCGCGGATTCGAGCCCCCGCCCACGATGGCCAGGATGTTGCAGCGGAAGAGCATCTCCACGATTCCTATGCCGCCCCCGCTGCTGAACTCCCGCCGGAAGGTCTCCTTGAAGGGCTCGCAGTTGTAGATTCGGAACCCTCCATCTGTGCCGCAAGCCACGCACCCGTAGTCCTGATTAAATCCCACGAACAACACTTTTCGACTGGTCCCTTTTGTGTCCGTCGTCATTGGCTTTGGAGGTTGAGAAGAAGCGTAGACCCTGTTAGTGTTCTTACTTACCACAGCCATGGTGGATTAAAACCCATCTACGTTTGCCCTAGTTGAGCCACGCCCTAATATTTGAACTCACAGGAGGACCAATAGTTGGTCCCCGAATTTGGTACGTATACATGGCAAAATTTGTATACCCTCTACTTTCTCATTGATATTGATTTTATTGCACTTACTAGAGAATATATTTCTTGCACACATCTAAATTGAAAGTCCTCTTTTGATTATTAAGCTATTATTAGTTCATGGAGTAAGTAATTTGAACTTGACATGATTTTATTCTTTTGATAAATTTGTCTTGTGACGAATCTTAGGTGCGAAAATGACTCTCAAACTTTCAATTTCATTGATTGTTAAGCTATTATGAATTTATGGAGTAAGTAATTTGAACTTAACATGATTCTATTTTTTTGATAAACTTATCTTGTGTCAAATCTTAGATGCAAAAATGATTATGAAGCTTTCAATTTCATATTTTAAATGTGATCTCAAGCAGACTTCCTTCTTACTACGAGAAAGTGCCCAATAGTTGAGTGGGGTCCAATAATTGAGTGCAATGAGACATTATATTAAGAGACAAATGTATTTGAATTCTATAGAACTACTAGTTGTCACTTCAAAGTTCTTAATTTTGATTGTATTAATAGCTCCCTATAATTAATTAGTATGATGGATAAGTTATAAATAGTTATTAATTATTGTACTTTGTAACCAATCAAAAATAATAAATTTTCTTTACTATTATCAAATTTTATTCTTCTCAATGTGAACATATAAATTTTATTTTAATTGGTACTAGTTAAATAATTTGAGTTTTTATTACAACTTTAATAATGAGATGAAATGACATGGGCTCTTTAATGGTCCTTACATTTTTAATTATAATAGTACAATTACATTACTCAATTAAATATTAAACAAGTGTCGTGTAGTGGCAAATACCTATTTTATGGTTTGAATTGAGATATTTTTCATAGATGTTATGTTTTTTTATGGTTATTGTAGATGCAAAGTGTGGACATTATAGTTAATGGTCATCAAACTTAATCATGAAATATTCATTTGCAATTTTATTGTCTGTGCATATTAAATGGTTTGAGTAGATTATTGCATAAATTACCTTGTGATATTTAGAAATTGGGAAAGTAGAAGATGTATATGATTGTGAACTTATGTTCAATATGCTCTTCATATTTTGCTTGTGTAAATGCAAAGAATATAGTCTCCAATATATATTTTTACAATACAAATTAAGATTTTATCATTAGAAGTCTTTAACATGTAATTTAAATGGTATGAATAAGGAAGATATGCATCAATATTTCTTGCAAGTTTTACAATAGTAGTATCAAGAATCATCTTATATTCCATATAGATTCATGAAATATTCTTTATGGAGCTTTTAGTGGTGAAAATAATGATGCATTCTCACTCTCCTCGATTATATGTTGTTTTTTATTAGGGAAAAATAGGTTTTGATGGGACTTGAAACCCAATACAAAGAGGTTTTAAAGGGACCTAAAACCCTATCAAGACAGAGAAGTTGCTTGAAAAATAAATTGCATATTAGAAGCAGCCCATCAACAATAACCATCCAACAATATTCAAGACAACTCAAGCTACAAAACACAAGTTTTGAAGGGACCCAAAACCTTTTAACAACCAGGTTTTGACAAGGACCTTAAACCCTAACAAATCATGAGCACATCATGAATAAGCCAAGACACAACTAACCCATCACTCAGAATAACCATAACTAAGCCAATGAGAACACTAACCATAAACACGACCTGAATTCACACAAGTTATAGCTAACCAACCACTCAGGAAGAATATACCTAAGCCAACTTGACCAGAAATAGTTAGCCAATAGCGAACAATCCGCTCAAAATACCAATTTCTAAACCAATCAAAAGCATTCTTGATGATGCAAACTATCCACATCATCAATCTCGCCTCTCCACCTCTATAGGAGAAGAAACCAAGAACATCATTCTCATAGCAGAAACAAATTTCCTACAAATCCACACTCCACCTCAAAAGGAGTAGGAAGAGAGAAACCTTAGCCATAAAACAAACCTTCACCTTAAAAGGAGAGGTCTCCACCTCTAAAGGAGACTTAATGTCCATGGAAAAAGCATAAAATCCTACAAAAACATCTTCAGCAGCAAACCCAAAACCAAACCACCCAGCTCCAACTCCACCTCAAAAGGAGAGGACTCCACCTCTATAGGAGATAACAACTAGGAAAGAAGGTAAGGAGA
>VDFB02176625.1:0-29707 GCA_007258455.2 Sequoia sempervirens
GAGATCATCAAAAAGAAGGCATTAAAGGCTAGAAAAGCTTAGGCGCCTTTCTGAAAAAGTGCTCTTTTGCTCATTCCTTGATATTTTGACTAAGATTTGACCCCACGTTTGACTTCTGGTTCAGGCATTTTTGCAACTCAGATTCACCCACTAACGGATGCATCGCGAAGCTTGAACAAATGTGAGATAAACATCTCGGGTGTCATTTAGCCAAAAACCTCTATTTGACACCTCAAAAAGATGGGCTTTCAAAGCTGCTCTTTTCTCTAATTTAACCAATCTCGCCTCCTCCTCGCTTTTGCTCTCTATATCTTCAGAATTGCACCTAAACAGTCCGCTTTGACAGTTTGATAGCTCAAGGTAAGTCGATGATGCTGCATTAAATGTTCTGCTGGAGGTGACAAACCCTAAAAACAGGATCTGAGCCCCTAAAAGATAGGGCGCCCTTTTGAAAATGTGCTCCCCTCTCCAGAGATAGAAAATTTTGATGATTTTCCTTTAGATTTTCACTTTCTCAAATTCTTCAGTAACAGACTGACATGACACTAACAACAACTCCATATTTAAAAACCCCAAAAAGGACCTTCTGACATCACTTTAACAAGATTAAGACTCAATTAAGCAAAATGCCTTAGTGAAGCAAAAATTTTGGTTTTGGGTACAACACAGTCCCTACCCATTCCTAATCGGAAGTGGGAGTGCATATCCATGGATCTCATCACAGGTTTACCCAAAACTCAGAGAAGGGATTGCATTTATGTAGTGGTTGATAGACTCACGAAGTTCGCACACTTTTTCCCGGTTTCAACTACTTTCATGGCAGTGTAGGTTGCTGATTTATTTTTCAGAGAGATATTTAGGTTGCATGGGCTACCTCAGAATATAGTAAGTGACCGGGACAAAAAAATTATGATTCATTTTTGGCAGGAGTTATTTAGACTCTTTGGCACATAACTCACTCCGAGCACAAGCTACCACCCATAGACGGATGGATAGACCAAAATAGTTAATAAATGGGTGGAGGGATACCTAAGGAACTATATTGGAGGGCAGCAGAAGGCATGGGTCAAGTGGCTGCATTTATGTGAGTATTGTTATAATACTGCATACCATATGTCTATACAGATGTCACCATTACCAATCATAGGTGCTCTATCACAAAGCTTGATATTACTTACTATAAATAGCAAGTATTAATGGTGAACTCCTGAAATACCTTCAAACGACCCACTGAATGCTAGACCACTGAGCTGAATAAGCGGGAACGAAACATCATGCATACTGAAGAGCCTGAATCTCTCCAATGGGTCTCCTAAATGTCTCGCTAGCCTATAGGAATTGTAGCCATAGGCTAACCCAAAACCCCAAACTATTGGCTAGAAAGGGGACATTACAAAATAATAGGAAAAATAACGCTCGAATCTAAGGGGGGATCTTACGGTACCTTCCTCATTAGGGAATTCTTCATTTTTTCTTGTTGATACTGCAATTGCACAATTGAATGGATCATATGGTAGACAACAACTTTCACACCATGATTGTTAGTTTTTAGGATCAAAATTAACATAACGCAGAAAATGCTACTCCCATGTGTGGAAAAACACAAGTACAAAGGGTCCATCACGAAGTCTCTCAACGTGATTTCGTCATGGAGTCTCTCAACATGACGTCTCATCTCAGAGATGAATGAGGGCTCGCACCTCATATTTCTTCGTCTCAGAGAAATATACACTACAAGGGCTTTCACCTCATACTTCTCCATCTCAGAGAAATATACACTACAAGGGCTTTCACCTCATACTTCTCTGTCTCAGAGAAATATACACTACAAGGGATTTCACCTCATATTTCTCTGTCTCAAAGAAATATATACTACAAGGGCTTTCACCTCATACTTCTCTGTCACAAAGAAATATACACTACAAGGGCTTTCACCTCATACTTCTCCGTCATAGAGAAATATACATTACAAGGGCTTTCACCTCATACTTCTTTGTCACAGAGAAATATACATTGCAACAGATCTTCATGATGATGTGACTCCCTCTGAAGCTCCAAGTTCTTGCATCAACCTCCTGACCTCCTCATCCAAGGTTTCCTTTGTTGGTTTGTTAGACTCCCTTTGAATGTTACTTCCTCCTCTTCAAAGAAATTGATTGCAATGACAATCTGAATAGGTTCTTCCTCTTCGAGAGATGTCTCCAGTTATGTGCTACCAACTTAGTCCCATGGCAGCAAGCTGTGTCTCCATTCTTCAGCTTGCGTGACTACCTCACAGGATGCATCAAGCTCTTCCTCCCTTGAATACAATCTCTCATCATCCTTTTGCTCCTTGATCCGTCGTGGAAGCATTTTTAGAAAGATTACTAATAGTTCATAGAATCAAACTATCCCGAAGAGAAATACCAATGCTAGAAACATACATGATTCACTATTCCAATGTTATAGCATGAATTAATAACTACATAAAAATTCATGAACATTATTCAAACATGAAATACTTATCTTGTTGAAATCAAAATCTCCTTAAGTGCTGCACTTAAACGCTTTTCAGGTCTGCACTTATATTTCCTGAGATCTGCTCATTATTTCACAATAATTTCTTAGATCTACTTACTAGAATGCCCTGTCCTTCCAGCTCCACCAAGGCTTCTATTACTCCAACTGCTTGAAGTACCTAAAGCATTTCGAAGTCTATGATTTATGCAAGCATATAAGGTGCTCCCGACAGCTCAAGTATTTCCGACTCCCACCACAAGTTACATATGCGATGCCTTGATAAACCCGACACCCAACTCCAACTTTAAGACACCTATAATTTTCGCCACTTATGTATATTGAATCACCTTTCATTAAAGCACCATAACTTCCTTGATGATTTCAAACTGTTTGAGAATGACACCTTTGCAAGTATAAGCGGCAGCCACAGGTTGAGTCGTTACTACCCAAATAACTATTTTCATATGCATTGACCATATTAAGGCGTCAAATGAATCTCGCACCCATTAGTAAGGAATACACCAATGCGGAACTTTATCTTCTGCCAATTATTTAATTGAAACTCACTTCCAACTCGCACAATATTTCCGGCTTCCCCTGAAGACTCCACGTTACAAGAAGATGATGCGCTACCTTTGCTAGGTTCCACAATTTGGCTTGAATTATAATAATCTCTCCATATCGTCTTGTTTCCAGTAATAAGACATTGGCTTTAAAAGAAATATTAACATTGTTTTATGATGTAAATCTTGGCATCAAAATATGTTTTTACACAAAATTTAGAATATATTTGCTTGCTTTGTGACTTCTAATCCTTCTTTCGTGTGAGGTAGACGGCTCTTTTCTTCTCCACATAACTTTACCCGAATTTTGAAACCCACATATACCCCCTTACAATGACTCAGTGACAAGAGGTGAAATAGAATAATCTTTCATCGATATTATTTGTCAATATGCCTGATAACATCATGAATGGCTTCAATGTTAGTGAAAATCAATTCGTGCGCCCAAATTAATACAAGCTTAAGCATCGACTTGATTTCCAAATTTGCAATTTCAAGAATTGACCCCGTCAACACTTCACAATTTCGAATTGATTGAAAACTCACGGATATCCACAATGAAGTGACTCTTTGAAATACGATTGTTCAATTACAAGTTGCTCCCGATAATTCATTGCTTTCCAAAATGAACTTCATGGAGAATCTGCTTAATTAAACCTGATCGGATCTCTTGAATCCACTCTGATACCATGTTTGTTTTTAGGATCAGAATTAACATAATGCAAAAAATGCAACACATGAACAATAAACAAAGCACTTTTACCCTGGGAAAACCTTCCTACTCGAGGGAGAAAAACCCAACAAAGAATATCTCTTATATATCAAATAAAAGGAGCAGAAATCTGCTTTACAATCAGACCCTTCTCAAGGGCGAATTAATGCAATGAATAATAGCATCACTCCTTGATGCAAAGATACACATGAATATGATTCTCCTTGAATTAGATCTGCTGCTAACGAATGATGATCTGTTGCTGAAGGGAGAACTTCTGCTCTGTAGAAAAAATGTGAATTATGATGAATGAACTTGATGATGAATGAATGAACACCACCTTGTATATATACCAAACTAGGCAACCTTTCATCTAGGTCGGCCTCTTTGATTTAAATAACAAATATAAAATATGATTTTGTAATAAGGCCGACTTGCCTTAATAATCATTTATTATATTAATTTAGGAGAAAATATCTCCCTAAGCTACAAACCCTAACAATGATGAGGTGTTTTGAAAGTGCACATTGTCTTGTCTCAAAGGGGTTAGGGGTTTCTTTGTCTTGGGATTTGAAGTTCCCTTGCTTGGGAGCTACTTGTCTATCATTTTGCTATGGTCTTTTGGACTAATCATTATTGTAAGGTTTGTTATGTAGGCACTGACCTTCATTGCAATGGGTTACAATGGTGAGTGGAGGCAACCCTTTATCATTTCTTGCTACCTTATCATACAAAACTTGCAGGTTATAAATGATACAAACACAATTACTTTAACACGAATATAATGCATAACTGAACTACTTATCTCTACCATGTGTTCTAATCCCTTAGTTGAGTGGCCAACTCAATAGAGGTTCGAATTCTTCAACTTACAGGACCATTAACAAAGTGAGGCAATGCTTCTTGAAATAGGAAAAATGATATATGCAATTGAACAAAGAGATTCTATTTTAATTCATGCATGAAGAGTTATCATAAACTTCATCATCATAAGTCTTTAACTAAACATTAGGAAAGATACTTATACTACAACCTAATTCTTAAATTTTAGCATCATGGTGACATCATAGATGCTATTAAAAGTTTGCTACAAAAATTCATAAATACAGTTTGAGTTGTATTAAATGAAATAGTTTAAATTTTGAGAAAATTGTTACTAAATAAGAGTCTTCCTCGTTTATTATGTTTCATAGGATTAGCAATCACATGGTAGTTTATCTCCTACTTTGGCAAGAAAAGAGACATCTTCCTCCTTAATAGTTGGTACAAAGGTTCCAGAGCTTTCGAAGATCTAGTATCTTGAAGCCTCTAGAGAGTCCCTCTTTCTTGATCATTACTTATTGTTCCATTTTCACAAAAACATGGCTTTCTACATAATCATCAGCATTGAAAAACCTTTATTAACATAGAAAGGACAACAAGTATTCATACATTAATATCAATTAAGATTGTAAATAGTTTATTATATAATTCTATTAATTTAAGCATGACAAAGGTTATGGAAGGTTATAAATGGTCAAGGAAGGGGTAATTTTATCCTAATAATGAGGTGAATGTTTGTACCTCATCACCATGCACACTTGAAAATCTCCAAGTGCCTGAACAAAGTCAATTGTAAAGAGGTGCCCTTAGTGTAAATCTTCCACAAAGAGACTAATGTGAGGGCCTTGGCTCCAACCAACCTCCACCAATCAACATCCAAAAATATAGGAAATGCCCCTAAGATATTGGAAATGGCTCAAAACTAATAAAAATACTAGGCACAAATGAACAAAACTAATCATTACTAGTATATACTTCTCTAGCAATCACCCTTTGTTCATTGAGAAGTATAGAAATGAGCTCGTGGGTCCTACACGTGTTGACTTAATGAAAAAGAGAGATTATACCTAAGGATAGTCTCAAGAGAAAGGGGTTGTAATGGAGCCTTTTATTATACATGGTTAATTTTTGTTTTGTTTTGCATATAATGTAGAAACGCTTTTTTGTTTTCAAAAAAGAGAAGCCATCCATGTTGTGATTTGGATAATTTAATAATTGAATATGATATTTTCAAGCATGTGATATGATTTAAGTTAAAGCATTCAATTCACAAATTTGTAAAGGCAATTCTATACATCACTTTTAAGTTATAGAGATCAATATGAAAATGCACTTCTAGTGATCATTATCATCTTAACAGAAGGTGCAATTGTAGACTAGACACCTCATGAAAATTTCTAATTAACATTTATTCTATTCAATGTTTTAAAAAGTCTTGAAGGATTTACGGCCAAAGTTGAGATTGCATCAATAAGAAACCAATTATTAAAGCACTCACTCAATTTGTGCGGCCACAAAGATACTTCCATTTGAAATTGTACTTGAATTACTTATTCAAAAAAGTAATAGACACATATGCAGTCTGTTATTTCCATAAATGGATTAAGTATATGTAAAATATTCATAGATACTTTATGAAAACATACTAAGATCGGATGGGCTTTAAACTTTCATCTTTTTCTTAACAACAACCAATATAAATACTATAAGCACATCGTGCTTCCAAATGGATATAGTATCTTAGGTTGACATTGTTTGAGCCAAGCAAAGACAACTAAAATGAAAAGGGCTCCCTCAATTGAGGACTCATGATTCAATTCTGTGATACTCCTTCATGGGAAAGAGGATTATTTGTCGAATAGAAGAGGTTCATCGAGGCCTAAGAGGATCTTTTCAACCAAAATTCCTTAATGAAGTAAGCAAGCTCACACTAAGGCATACAGAATGCTATCCAAATATAATGACATTAGCCAAAGTGCCTTCTCTAAGCCTCAAATCGCTACACTAGATTAATGTGCGCTCTATTTGTACCTGTGGGTCTAATAAGCTGACGATACTCCTTGTAAGCACACATGTAGGACTGTGTGGTCTTTCTTAGTGGTGAAGATGTGCCTCCTTTTTAGCTGAACAAAACTGAGATACTTATATACCCAAGTGGAAATGTTTCATGCTGGGATTTTCAATTTGGTATTTATATATCTAGATCTATGGCAACGGATAATGTACATATTTGAAAAAGGACTCAAAACTTGGAGTAATCATAATCTTGCATTAGTGGGAAAAATTGCAATTGGGATAGAATAGAAACAAGACATGCCTGCTATTGTTTGTTATTGATGTTTCCCATGTTAGGAAAATTTGTTCAAAGGACAGAATGGTGCTCAAAAACTTTCTGTGGAGGGAAATAGCACTGTGGATGGGTGAAGGGGCTTCCTTTGGTGGTTTGAGACCTTTGCGCTCTTCCAAAGGATCAAGGAGGTCTAGGCATCCTCGGATTACATATCAGGGTTCACTCCTTAAAGGAAAATGGCTAGTAAGGGAAAAGTAAAGGGATGCTCCCTGACAATCATTCTCCATCTCATAATTTTGATCACCCAAATATGTGATACTATTGGCAATGCTAAGGCACGTGTGCTCTCGTGCTTATGATGGCCTAAGAAACCTTGGGCTTCCAAGCAATCCTTAATAATATTGATTTCTAAAATGGGATTTGGAAAGCGACTGTTAACTTTATTTTGTTTTCATGAATGGACCTTATTGGCTATTGATGGTGTAAAAGTTATAAAAGCACATATCAACGAGATCAAGTACATTGTTCCCAAAAACACAAATAATTTATAACAAGGATCTACTTTCATAGACATGAACTTTTTATTGATATAGGTTCTAGGCATGTTAAGTTGCATGATCAATCTATGTTGCAAAAGTAATCAAAGTTCATAATGTCATATGAAGAAATTCATGATTATCTAATTTTTGTGTTATTCCTATTGACAAATCTTTTAACTGATTTTGATCTCTAATTGTTTTGGTCGGGATCATTTTATGAATTTATACTCATTCAATTTTGGATACTGGTCTCATTCAGGCATATTCTGGTACTGATGTGGAAACAAGTGATGCTGATGAGACCAAACAGGAGAAATCTGAAACATATAGTTCTAATATGACAGAAGCTATGGGAGCAGGTATGTAATGTTATATTTTGCCTACAGAGTTATGTGGAAAAATTTGATTTTCCATCTGTTTTATATCATTGAAATGGATATTTGAATTAAGCAAAATAAAACATGCTTTCAAATTTAGAGCACTATTAACAAATGCAGATTGAATTTGTGTATTTTGCATCACTTGTACATTGTCTTTTTCACATAAATGTTTGGCTTAATTTTGTTAGCGTTTTAATTCGAAACCTTTCCATGTTAAAAACTTGAGTTCTTTTGACTTCATTGTCCTCTTTTGCTGTTTATCTGTATGGCTCAGACAATCTCCATATTTCAAGTGGTAGGCTATTTCAGTATACTATTCATCTGTAGACCCACCTAACAATACCAATGGGTGTTCATTATCTGTTGTATCAATAGCCTCTCCCTTATATCTACCTCTTCCTTTAGCTATGAGATGACATAATCCTCTTCTATGGATCAACTTTGTATGTCTGATTTTAAGATCATATTGAACCTTAGCAATCCAGTTTCCTGTCTTTGAACCCATCTCTTGTTGAGTAAGAATTGTTTTCACTGATGGATTTGCCATAAATACCAAAGTACAGGAGTTTTTGATTGCATGACTATTGAATCTCATGATCTTCGAAATTGCTACTCATGAAAAAGATTGGAATTTTTGCATCTTCTTCCAGCTTTTGTGTAAGAATTGCACACATGTGATGCTCTGAAGCATAACAATATAAGAGAAAACTCTAACTGAAAACCAAACATGCTAGTATTGGACATCTCCATGAAAGTTCTTTTTCCTTCCCCAGTCCAATTGAAAGCTGCAATAAATTGACCTTGCTGAAGAATTAATGTACCTTAGTTTTACTTGTAGGCAAAGACAAATGACAAATAACATCAACTCAATTTGGATCAAGTTTGTACCTTCGTTGGAAACTATACGCCCTAATAATTTTCTTTCTGTTCTCATAGATATACTTTTTTGGATTCAAGGAGATGCTATAAAATCTGCATCTTTCAAAAACATTTGTCAAATGTTAAAAATGATGAATTTGTCTCTTTGAGAAGATTGTGAGATCCTCCAAATAGACAACTTTAACTTTGTCCTTCAAGTCACCAATAGCCAGGTCCATTGTTCTTTGAAATGTGGCACCTATGTTGATAAGGCCAGGTGGTGGTTGCTGTAAATGTTGTCTTATAGTGATCTTCAGCTTTGACTGAAATCTGATTATATCTGGAGTACCCATCAAGCAAGGACAACATCTTTGACCATGCCATTGTTTGTAAAGTATGATCCATGATAGGAAGTGGATAATTATTCTTTAATGTTGTCTTAACGTGATCTTTAGCTCCGAAAGAAATTCGATTATGTTTGGAATATCCATCAAGCAAGGACATCTTTGACCATGCCATTGTTTGTAAAGTATGATCCATGATAGCAAGTGGATAATTATCCTTTAATGAAGCTTGATTTAAATTTCAGAAGTTTACACATATCTTGATCTCTCCATTCTTCTTGTGAATAGGAATAATATTGGATTACCATGTGGAATGGTATATGAGAAACATTATCCTTGCTGTTAACAACTTTTGAATCTCCACATAAATGGTTTGTTGCACATGCTGATTGTAGTGACATTTCTATCTAAAGGTCTTGACTTTTGTCTTGAGAGGAATCATGGGAGACAACTCCCTTGGTGTGAAAACCTTGAATCATCATAAGACCATGTGAACATATCTCTGTATTGTTGAAAAAGTGCTTTGAATTTATCTCTTTATTTTGGCATTCAACGCTTTACAAAAATTAACCATTCTATGTCATCTATAGTACTGATATTCATCAACACATTTTCTACAAATTTCCTTGATTGATAATTGATTTGATCTTGGATATATCCATCATGTTTGTAAAAGATATTTTTTAAAGATACTAAACCCTTTGGGATCTTTTTGTTTTTCAATTGAATGATTCCAGACTTGGTAATAATTTCAATGCCTTCTTTTGGAACTTGTGTCAATGATTCATGATAGGTGGAAGAACAACCTTTGAAGAGAAATTTGCTGAAATGATCATTGATTGGTATGAAATGAAGGATGTGATGATCATTATTAAATACTTGCCAATTATCTAAATTGTTTGGCATTGTTAGACATGTCATGTCCTGATTCTAGTCAATTTAAGTCTGTACATATTAGATTTGTTCTTGTATCTCCCCTGGCCTCATCTATTGTGTGTTTTTCATTGTTACCCCGAGTTTTCGGGATGGGGAGGGCAGGACAGGTTCCCAAGTCCTTGATTTTTCAAGCCAATTTTGGGGACGACAAAGGGGACAACTATATAAAATATAGGGAAAATTTAAAATATATAGGGAGATTTTAAACATTCATAAGAAAACATGGATAAAGCATGCATATATACATTATAGAACCTTAACATATAACATTTGTGCTCATAATTCATTGTCAATACTCAATATGCATTTAAAATTCAGAATTCATTGTCAATATGCATGTGATATTAAAAAATAACATACAAGTTATAAACTTAGAACAAAATGCCCAAAGGCTACACTGCTGCCATATATTTTTACTTTCAATTATGATATGAAAATCAAAATACAAAAAAACAAAGTGCACTATTGTCCCTAATTTGCATATCTCAACATTGCATCAAAATCAGAGTCCTCTGAGTCATTGCCACTATGATGGTCCACCTCATCCAATGGAATCCCAACCAATCCCTTTCGTGTCTCCTCCTCATCAACCTAGGCCATGTCTTCAGGATCAATGTCCCACCGTAAAGCTAGAGTCTGCCGATACTTTGGAGTTTGATGATCCTGAAGTCGAAGAGCACTGTGCGCGACCACTAGCTTCTCCGCTCGTCTTGAGGTAAGTCTATTACTCTTGATGGAGTGGATAAAGCTATATGTGGACCAATTCCTATTTGCAACAGAGGAATTGGCAACTTGCGCAAAGAGGTGAGTGGCAAGCATCTTCAATTGTGGTGTATCCCTCCCATGCCATGTCCACCATCCAATGTGGTCTATCCAACCTCGCTTGTGGTTTACTCAATGTTGGACCACGGAGATTTGCAAAGCCAAGGAATTGTGTGCGAAGTATTGAAGCCTACTCCTCTGAATACATCTTATCAATGGCCCTTGTGAATCCATCTAAAACCTTTGGGTCATCACATGGAGGGATCGATAGGGAAGGCATGAAGGCATGAACATCCCCAAAACTCAGGAACTACAACAATCACAAAATTACCAAGGAAAATGCTAGGAAGAATCCAAACTTAGGATTTTATGGAATTTTTCCTCCTTGGACACTTAGGGGACCCATTTAGGATGTCTCAGATCGGTTATAAACAACGGGTCAAATGAGGCATGAACTGACAATAGTAAACAAAAGGGTATCACATAGAGATATTAAAGCAACTTTGGCTCATGAACCTGTCGTAAAACAACTTCCATCAAACTACATAGTCCATAAGCCTTGCTCTTCTTCTTGATCATTCTTGAAACAAACCAATGCTTCCTCATTGATTTTTGCATCGTCCATCATCATGTGCTAGGACCTATTTCTTAACATAGAATTTTAGGCTTAGGAACTTTTGACTTTATGACCATAAAATGAGACTTTTGCTAGGGCTCCACTTGATTTTTTCTCCCTTGATAATAATGGTTGCTAAAGACCAATCAAATTGGATTTCACTACCTAGTCTTTGCTACAAACCATAACTAGTTGGAATTTTTGCTACCAAGATAGTCATCATAATGTGCTTATTTGGAAGGGAAACGAGTGCATTTTGGGTATCCTTTAGTTGTTCGACTAGTAGAACCTCTTTTTGACTCAAGAGAATAGCATTTCCCAAAGTTTTTAGTACAAGGCTATAGTTGATGACACAATTACTCAATTTGTAGCCACCAATGTATATAGATATGTAGAATGGGTTGGGCATCTCTTTTGTTAGCAGGAAAGACTCAAGTAGATTTAGTTGTATGGAAGTGGAATCTTTTCAAACATATATGTCAATTTTGTTGAGTTCATTTGGATTATCTTGAAAGTACTTAGGTTGAGAGATTTGTATCTTTGTCCTCATCATGTATCGACTATGTCAAAATTGGTCAAAGGTTGTTTTTGGGAAACTTGCTTTGGTTTGACAATCCCTTGATGAATTGCTTGGAAGTTGAAGCTGCATGTTGTTTTGCTACTTTATATTTAACCTTCATATTCTCTCTTTTGAGAGAATGACTATTGAGGTTGTTCATTACTTTGTGTATGGGTTCATATTTTATGAATCCCGTTGTAAAGTCATCATTGGGTTGTCTACTTGACATTGAGCAATAGCTGGCTTTGCCAGTTGAGAGTCTACAAATCCCATAATTTGATTAAGTGTTTACATCTTTGGATGTAGTACCATTTTAAGCTTTTGTATTATGAAATGTGCAATAACGATTGATTGTTGGAGGACCTTCAAGAGCTGGCCTAGTAGGTGGAGCTTTCTACCATGACCTTTTATTGTTGTTAAATGGCTTAAAATTATTCCTTCTTGGAGGAGGTGGCTTATACTTTTGCATAGGTTGACCTTTCAGCATCTACCTCTTCTTGATCATAACATCATTGATCACCTTTTGCAATAATGAATTCCTTGAATTTTTTCAAGGGGTCTAATGTAATTTGTTTGAACATTTCTAGTAGTGATCACATGATCTAGTTGAATGATGTGTTGTTGAGCATCTTCTAGTTCTATTTCGTCAATTGTCTTAACAAAAAAGAAGTCTTAGAAGACAAATTATTTATAAAACTACTGAAAATAATTTCATGAGAGGTATTCAAAGTGATTGATATCCTTGTAAACATGATTGAATCTTGCAGTAAATTCCCGCATAGGCTCATTGGCATCCTTCTTTGAATTTGAAAGTTGAGCAATTAGAATTTGACTATTCTTAGTTGGCTTGAAGCGTGCAAGAAGCTTCTCACTCATATTTTCCTAGTTGGTGATAGAAAAAGGTTAAAGATGATGAAATTAGTTAGCTGCATTTCCCACCAAAGTCTATAAATAGGTGAACTGTAACATCTTCATGTGCTATATTTAAAGTTGCATAAGCCGTTGTGAAAACTGAGATATGTTCATTAAGATGTTGGTTGCCATTGCCATGAAACTTTGGGAAATTTTTCCATGATCTTGTTCAAAGGAATGATCATGAATTCTTTCAAGAGCTAAAGGACCAATAGTTGTCCCTCAAGGTAGAGGGGCAACACATCAATTGTTATGATTTCCACCCTTCCACCTTCTCCACCATTGTTGCCTTATTTGAAGTTGTTCTTTTCCCAAAGTTGAAATTTGTTTAACAAGTTTAAGAACCCTTGAAGAAGAAGAACCCTTGTTAGTAGAAGAAGGATGGAGCATCTGAAAAACAAGATTTGTGAGACTTGCCTTCCTTTTTGATCTCGTGTAAACCTAAAAGAGAGATTTCTTCAATTCCAAGCAGGAGGTAAGACTGGTCTTCCTATAGCAAGATCAACTTTCCTTTCCTTTTCACCTAGAATGTTAGCAGCTGCTCTCTAATGTGTAGGACTCTTTTTTTGATGAAAAACAAAGTGCCTCTGACAATCTAATATATCTTTTTGATTCTGTTCAATCAAATTCAAGTTAGGCTGCAGAATAAAAGTCGTAGGACACCAAATGATCATTCCTTGTGAAATAAAAGTTTTCTCAAATTTGTCTTGTGCTCCATGGTGCATGTCCACAACTATTCACTAAGTTACTGCCTTTGAGTTAATTATTTTGTGAGTTGGGTATAATCTAATAATAAATGCAAGCTTTAAATTGCAAACTTTTATTAGAGGGAGTATTGTGATTTTGTATACGATTTTCATACATAATTCAAAATTTTGTGTTTCTGTTCATTTTAATTCAATCTAGTTCTACTTGTGATCTACAATCTTTGTGTTTAATTGAAAGTTGCAAGTGTTCTGTAGTTGTGTTACTATTTTTTGTAGTAGATAGTCTTGATATATCAAATTTCCTGTTTAGTGCAGAAGTGCTGAGTCACCTTATGCCATAGCCCAAGAACTAAAAAAGAGATTACAATGTCAGTTTGTTTGTATTGCATACTTGAGATACTTAGGTTCTAGGTTGAAAGTGTAAGGGAATTTATCATTTCTTGATTGTTCTGAAAAGAGAGCTTGCCTTAGTAATTTAAATCACAGTTTTACTGTACATGTTCTGTTTTATGTGATGTTTGTGTTAATTTTAGTGATCAGATTAACATGCACAGAAATTAATTCAAAAGTTGACACAAAACACAGCAGATACCCTGGGAAAACCCTCCTCTTGAGGGAGAAAAACCCGGCCAATAATATCTCTTATATTATTGAGTCTTCAAAATGAATGATACATATACAATAGGCCACTCAAAAGGCCAGCACACAGCATCACAGACTGATGCGAATACAGACTGAATGAATACAACTCTCTAATGATTATCTCAGCCTTCTATATAAATCTCAGATCGCTCTTGAATGGATACGCATATGATGAACTTTGAACTGTATGAGAATGAACTGAAGTGCGAATGAATGGATGGTCATTTGTGAACAAATGAAGTCATATATATATCAAATGATAGAAGAGACACAACTCTTCAAGAACAAAGTCGGCTGACATAGAGATATTATAAAATGCAATAACAAGAGGTCGGCCTCTCATAGAAACATGTGCTTCTTCACAAGTCTTCAAGTCGGCCTCCAATAATGCCTTTTCATTTGGACGCAACCAATGAGAAGAAAGTCGGCACATATATGAACTCGTGCCAATTAAGAATATGAGCTCTATAAATTAAATAGCTCTCAAGCTATTATTTAATTTATTCAATCAAGAACAAATAATGTGCTGGAAGAATACGACTGAAGCTGAATATAAACATCAACAGTTTGAAGATTTGAGTGGAAATGCTAACGAATTTAAACACAAAGATTAGTTTCAGTTAATTGGACTCATCCATATTGTAGAATCAACTTATGACACCACTTCTGAAATGTCTTCCTTTTGTTGCAGTATTGACATACCGACATGAGATGGGTATGAATTATAACTTTGTCCTTCCAGATCTGATTGTTGGCTCCTGCCTCCAGGTATGAATTATAACTTTGTCCTTTCAAAGAATGTTAATTTGTTTATTTATATGTTATTTATATATGAGGAAAATGTCATATTTGGATGTAATTATAGACTGATTTGATTTGAATGACTGCTATCTAGAATCCTGCAGATGTTGATAGATTGAAGAACATTGGAGTCGGGACAATATTTTGTCTGCAGCAAGGCCCAGATCTTGAGTATCCTTGGGATATTTCTTAGGGATTCCAATATCATTGATAGGTTTAATCTGAAACGCATTTAAACAACATATTTAAGCCTGCAACTTATCTATCTACTTATATTGTCTTGATTCTCTGTGAACAAAAAAGAGGCAGAGAAAATGAGCTGTGTTAATTTTTAACAATTCTTGGGTACAATTGTTTTCCTTCGGATATAAAATATGCAAATATTATTTTCTTTATGGCTATTACAAATGTTTTTCATTTTAATTGCACTTTTCTTCCTTGTAATTATTTGTTGTTATGAGATTATTTATGATGAAAATGCTTGCAAGCTTGGCCAGTGTTATTCATAAGTTAGCCTACCTCATTTGTATGTTCTAGGATTGCAGAGTTGTGTTCTTCATCACATTTCTGAAGTTGCTATAATTTTCCCAGAAATGTAGAAACACTGGGATTCTTTCTCGAAGCAAACTCTAAATTCTCTAGCATTCTGGAAGGTTGAAGAAAGAGTAAAATACAAGACCTGAGTTTTATTCCATTTTAATGCACGTAAGACCTGCTTAATATGCTTAAATATTTATTTATCAACAATGATACAATTTTCTTAGCATGAAAGTACAACTTGTGCCATCTTGTATTGGAGTGGTACATTGTGTGCGGTTTAAGAAGATTCAACCTTAAAAACACCATGCCTTGAATATAGTTGATATAATATTACCTCAAAGACTTGATCTATACTTAAATATTGGGCCTTTTACTTTGCTTTTATGACTTGTAGTGGAATAGTTTGAACAAGTGAGCCAATACTAAAAATAATTTAATAGGAAGAAATAACAGTAGAAAGGAAATGGAATAATTTAAACGAGTGAGCCAGTATTAAATATAATTTAACAGGGAAATTGAACAATACAAAATCTAGGAAATGTATAGTCTATAAATAAATAGGCTTGTGGTTTAATCATTTTCATCACCCCAAATAGCTTGTTCTCTTCACCTGAGAATAGGTGTTGCCTATGTAACAAAAAATATTTATTTCATTTGGTAGGTAATTTGATATATTTGAGGGACATTTCATGACCAATGAGATTGATATGCTGATACAATCTAATTTATATTAGCTCTTTTTTTAATTTCTGAAGAATGAAGCCACTGTAAACAGCATGACACAAAATATGAATGAAATCTGTTTTCATTTTTCTAGAATGATTGATGCAATTTTCTTGAGAATTTAGAAGAACATCAACTTGGCTTGAGTGAAAAAGAACAGAACGGTCATTGTTTTGGTGGCTTTGTATCTAAGGCATTGCTCATCAATATTTATGCTTTCTATGTATAGAGGTCCCATACTTGCATCCTTGACGACTTGTAAAGTTACTTTGGGGTTGATATAGGTGCAATACAACAACGTGCTGATTATTACAATGGGCTTCAACACATACGAGCTGAAATAAGGTAAGATTCTTCATCTTATGTTGGGAACTTGAGTATATAATTTTGAAAGGAAAAATCTATTTGGCATTATTTTTCCCAATGTTTTCTAATCCGATCCATATTTGTCTCTTGAGAAATGACTATCTGTCTCATCTTTTATATTTGTGCTGGTGTCAAATGACAATGAGCTCAATAATTATATGAGTTATAGTTTCATTTCGTGTGTAAACAAACTGTATGTTCCTAAATTTGTCTATAAAGGTGTATAATAGAAAGACTTTACCAAATTTTGTTGTTTTTCTCTGGTAAATAAGAGTTTAGATATACATCAATTGAAATTATATTCACTGAAAGTTTGAAACTAGCCAAATCATGATTGTAATGCTCTGTGTACCAATAATGTGTGATAAAAATGCTAACCCTTAGATAAAAACATATAAAGAGACTTGACATGTACATTTGTGATGATGACTTATTGAATGGATTTATTGAATTTCCACTGGTATTTCCAGGGACAAATTCAATGCTCGGATCATAGCAGTTTTCTGCAATTACCTCCATTTCTTCTTGAGAGTTTCACATCATGTATAATATGATTCATTTAATCCAGTCCTATTACATGTGTAATATGATTGATGGTGGTAGAAGGTAGATAGATCTATATTATAGTTTGAAATAATGATTACTAGTATGTATCTCCATGTATGTGATATGATGAATATTATGTATCTTCAGTCCTATTACATGTGTAATATGATTGATGGTGGTAGAAGGTAGATAGATCAAGTGCATAAATGACTTGAAGTGGGTTGAGGTTACAAATATTTCACTTTGTGTGTCCTCATTACTATAGGACAGGATGGCTCATTACTTACTATGGAATGGATGACTATCCCAATTATCTGCAGGGCGGTAATCTAGGCAGCAGGTGATAGGGATTGAGTGATGAGGCATGAGTTATTTCTCTTTGGAGATTAGCTGGTTCAGCTTTGGGAATTATATTGGATCAGAATTCTGCACATGGATTTGTTACTATGGCTGGATTTGTTCTAATGATTCATACCACACTCTAGAGAGGTTCAACTAGCTATTGAGTTGAGGTCCTTTGATGAATATTTTTTGATGCATCAAGAAATATTTATAGACAATCAATTTTCTATTACATTATAATGTGCAATATATATTGCTTTATATACATATAATGTATAGGCATAAAATGCTATTTTCTACACAAGTATATTACAATCCAATTGCAAATAGCCACTATATCAAGTGCACGTGTATTATAATATTGAAGCAGATGGATGTAAGCATGTTTATAGTCACCGAAGGTACTATGTGTATGGTTGGATAAGTTAGTAGGAAGTGATACACACATTGATATATTGATATAGGTATATACTGGTATATATTCATTGCTTACAATTGCCATATATAGTATAAGTGATAGTATTCTAAAATTGACATTGTGAAACACTTTTTGAATACATTTTAGGTGACTTCTTGGTTTGAATTGTTTCTATTCTTTTACACCAATGTAGTGTCGGAAATTGTACTCCATTGTAGGTGATAGTACAATTTCACGCTTAATTTGGACCTATTATAGTGATCCTTGCATTCATGCATTTTCAACACCTCCTAGATAGGCCCTAATTCCCTTTATTATGCATTTCGAGGTCTATTTTTATCATTTTAGGAAAAATTGCAAGCATTGAATAAATGCAACCAATTGTTATTTTTCTCCCGACACTCAATGTCTTGGAAATTTGGGCTAACAAGGGCGTATGGGCCCCCCTTCTTAGCCAGACCCAAATTTTAATGTGTTGTTGGTGGCATTTTAACATTCAAAATTCAAATTTCAAATGTCGGCTTTCGAGATCTAATCTGCAAGAAATTAGAGGAATGCCTACAAATACCTAGGCTTTTCACCATTTCAAAACTAGAGAAAAGGAGATAATATTCAGGCAAGCAAAATTGAGTAGTACATTTCATCATACCCATTTGAATTTGCAGGTTTTCAAGCATACTTGCAGATTTGATCAAGTTTTATTACATGATTGAAGGTTGATGCCTATGGAAGAACACAATGGATTCTAGGTTTGGGAGATGCATTTGACCACCTCCCTCAACCTAATCACTTGTTTCCTAAGTGTTCAAATCTTCAAGCTTCATTCTTCTTGCAGACTAAAGCAAGGTATCATTGCATTTCAAATTTACTTAGGGTGTTTAACTTCTTCTTAATTGGATCTTGTCATTTTTATATAGAAATCTCTCTCTAATACACTTGAGTAGGGTTTCTTTGCATTTTAGCTCATAACAACCTTAGATACACATAAAGTTAGGGCTGTCACACTGTCTTTTATCAGATCTTTAGCTATTTGTGGAGGTTTAATTACCAAAACAGGGGCTTGATTAAGGCAAGCTCCCATATAGCCACCCCAAACTATCCTTTTTGCAAATTTATTGTATGTACAGATCTAAAGATGGAAGGTTTGTAGGGCAGGAAACAAAGAGCAGACAAAGAGCTACAAGATCAAGTTTTGAAGTTTTGGCAAAGCTCACAAAGACCTATACGCCCTTGGGTGACTGTGTCTCCTTATGCATGCCAGATCCAACTTTTTATGATAGATGCACATCATCAGACACTTCCCAAATCTGCCTGCAAGTTGCTGTTTCCATTTGTGTACTTTGGGAAAATTGCATTTATCATATTAGGTCATATAGTTCAATTAGGTTAATCATTCCAAATCATTTCTAATCCATTTCTAAGGCTCAAAAGGATCAAATCCAGGTCTGATTTATTCATCTGCATGGCTGTAAGTTGATCTATACACCTTGTTGATTTGCATCCTAATGAAATCCTAGTAAAAGGTGGAATTGACCCTAGGTTTTGGATATTAAACTCAAGGATTCCCATTTTTGTACAATTTCAGCCAATTATTTAGGATTATGAATTTTTATATATCAAGTTGAAGGACTTTTCAAGCTACTCAATTGTTAGATGTGGTCTATATTGTTTAGGTCCTCCCTAGCTTGCCTACACATGCACCCAATTCACACTAGATCCCTAGATTCTTTGAATCACATTAATGTCTCCTAGGAGGTGACTTCTAAAGATTTGGTTATGTTTCTCAAATGGGAAACATGCTCAAACATATCAATTGGCTTAGGGTCTTGTTGTGACCTTTTCACAACATCGCCCCATTGCAAATGGGGACCCCCTTGTTTTTGCTTTTTGGGTTTTTTGCCTTGGTGTCACAACTGCTAATCACTAGTCTTTTTACAATGAGGAGTTTCAGTTTGGAGTTATCACCCGAGCCAAGTAGAGAATTCAAGCCCGAAACTGTGCATAGACATCGCCAAAGTGCTCAGAAGACCTGATTGACGAAGAACGCAATTGCTTTCACTCAATTTTGACACTTCCTATTTTTTAGGGATTTTTCCTTTTTTCCTTTTTTGCATTTTTGGACCAATCTGAGACTCCTATTTTTTAGGGATTTTGCTTTTTCTATTTTTAGAAAGTCAACCCGGGTCATGGAGTCAACATTTCCATTTTTAGAATAAAAAATTCAGGCCACCAGAAGAAAAATAAAGTAAAAAGCAAGCAAAAAAATGAAAAATCAAGAGAAAATCCTATGGTGAGATGATCCAGAAGAAGGCTTACAATGGCACGAAGTTGATGAAGTCCGCTTGGAAGGAAAAATGCACTTGTCAAGACACCTTGGAAGTCCGCCACGGATATGTCAAACTCGTCAAGAAGTCCGCCATGAGGAAAGGAGGATATGGCATGAGGTTTATGAAGTCTGCCCAACTTTGGAGAAGACTTGGCATGGGCAACATGAAGTCCGCCCTAGCATCATGGAAAGAAAGTCCTAAAGTCCGCCCAGGCATGGAGAGAAAAATGTTAAGATATCTATGAAGTCCGCCCCACCAAAAGTGACAATGTCAAGACCATTGGGAAGTCCGCCCAACCTTATGGCAAGTTGGAAGGAAAGTCCGCCCAAGCCAAGGATGGCATGGCATGAGGTTCATGAAGTCCTCTCAAGCAAGAGGAGGAAGGAAAATTCAAAAAAATGACTAAGTATGGATGCCTTGGGAAGGAAATTTCATGAAATTGGCTAAGTATTGGCAAAATTTGGTTAAGTGTTGAAGGTAGCGCCATGTCTAAGACAAGGCAAAGTCCGCCCCACTTGAAGATGAGATGGCACAAGCACTTCAAAGTCCGACCTTGTCTAGGTGTGGAATGTCTTAAGCATGATGGAGTCCGACTTTGCCCAAGGGAAGGATGTCCAAACCACTTCAAAGTCCGACTTTGGCCAAGGGAGAAAAATGTTTAAGTGTTAGCAAAGTTTGCCTTGGCATAAGATGAATAAAGTCCGACTTGGCTAGAAAGAAAGACGTCCAAACCAATGGAAAGTCCGACCTTGCCCAAGAAATGATTTTCCAAACATGAGTAAAGTCCGATTTTGCTTAAAGAAGGCATGTCCTAACATTCATCAAGTCTACCAAGTGTTGTGACGTTTTTCACACATCGCCCCATTGCAAATGGGGACCCCCCT
Source organism: Sequoia sempervirens (assembly GCA_007258455.2). Lineage (NCBI taxonomy): Eukaryota > Viridiplantae > Streptophyta > Pinopsida > Cupressales > Cupressaceae > Sequoia > Sequoia sempervirens. The sequence goes on from VDFB02176625.1 coordinate 21,089, forward strand.
AATTTTGGCTTTGCTTTTCGTTTGTTTTGTCGTTGTCTCTCTTCTCGTTCTGTCTATCTTTCTGGGACGGGCCCGCCGTTGAACCATAACGTGAAATTTTGGCCAAGTCTAGAAATTAGGGTTTTGAACTTTTCAGCCAATTCAGGGGCAAATGAAGTGAGTAAATTGAAAATTGAACTTAACGTTGTTGTCAGTGTGCTTCCAGCAGGCTCTCAGCGAATTTTCATCGAATTATGAGGTACTTACTATTTTTAGTAAGCGTGAAATTACATGCAGTCTGTCAACAATTTTGAGATTCCGACAGTCACACGGCATTCAGGGCACATCAGGCTATTCGTATGCAAAATTTGAGCGAAAACAGACAACTTACTATTTTTAGCAGTCAGGCTTCGGGCACAAATTTCAGGGTCCAGATGCAGAGACTTTCTTTGCATGTCTGGATATTCCTTCTGGGTTTTTCGAGACCTTCGCGATGGTATAACATGCAAGTCGAGATGACCACTTTCAGGATTCAGCCTTCCGAGGCTATTTTTAGGGTTTGCATGTCGAGGTTTCTTTTTTGCATGTCGGTGATTCTGATGGGTTTTGAGAGCTTCGCGATGGTGTGACATGCAAATGAGGATTCTCACTTTCGATTAAGGAACTTGCTATTTTAGCGGTGTGTCGGCCTCGGTGATTCGGGAATCACGAGGCCACGATCGCGGTGCCACAAAAAGCGAAGCTTGAGTTCATTTTGATGCGCATGCAATACAAATTGGGGTTTCGGTAGGAGCCTAAAAATAGGCATCAAAGTCAAAATCTTGAAATCGATTAAACCACCTTGTGGCGTTCTTTAAGCTATCTGCTTGGTGAAATTCCGGAGTCAAACAGAGCACTTACTATTTATAGTAAGTCAATTTGGAAACATGCTAAAAATAGTAAATCAGCTGCATGCGTCAGTGTCAGCCAGTAGGTCACGTGGTGAGGATCGCCTCATCCAAATTTCAACTCGATCAGAGCTTGGGAGCTATCAGAAACATGAGCTTACTATTTATAGTAAGCCACCTTCGAAAACAGGCTAAAAATAGAAGGTCAGCTAAAAATGGCAGTATAGACAGGACAATGGAGCTATGAGGATGCTACGTTCAAAATTTCAAATTGATCTGAGCTTCAGAAGTGCAAAAACGAGAAGACTTACTATAAATAGCAGGGTATGAAATACTGGCAAGGAACGAGAAAATTTGTCTAAGTCTGAAGTTTCATCCAGTTGCTATGGCAAAATGCGCCCAGATTGATAAGGAGGCTTGGAGAATTCTTAAGACATGAAGTTCATCCTGCTCAGGGGTCAAAATGCGCCCAAGGCAAAAGAAGTCAAAGAAAGTCAATGAGTTTCATCCTGCAGGCATAAGGAAATGCGCCCAAAAGAAGAAGGAAAGCTCAGGAGACATGAAAAATTTTCTAAGTATGAGAAATCCGCCTCACCCCTCTAAATGCGCCCACCTTGAAGGCAAGTTGCTAAAAATTTCTAAGTATAAGTTTCATCCTGCTCAGGGGCTAAAATGCGCCCAAGGGATGTGGATAGCATAGAAAATTTCTAAGTGTCAAGGTTTATCCTCCACCCCGTTCAAAATGCGCCCAACAACAAGCTGGTCAAAGGGGTCAAACAACTTCATCCTCCTCCATGGGCAAAATGCGCCCAAATTCATGCCATGTGAGGACAAAAATGAGAAGCTGAAAAGTCACAAGGAAAGGCGTTAGAAAGTTATCCTCCTCCACTAGTAAAATGCGCCCAAGTTCAACAAGGAGGAGTTAGCAAGCAAAGTCAAAAGGTCAACAATTTTTCATCCTTCATGGGGTACAAAATGCGCCCAAAGGAGAGAAAGGTCAAAGAAGTCAACGAGTTTTATCCTCCTTCCCCAAGGCCAAAATGCGCCCACATGCTAGTAAGAGGCCAAAAAAAATTCTAAGTACAAACTCGTCCTCCTCCATAGGAAAAATGCGCCCAAGCAAGGAGGGAGTCAACGAGGTCAAAGTTTTTTATCCTCCTCAAGGGCTAAAATGCGCCCAAACTTGTGCATGTCAAGACAAAAGATGGAAGGCGAAGAGTCATCCTCTTGCTAGGATCAAATGCGCCCATGTTTGGATTGTAAGTGGTAAATAAAAGTGGTAAATAAGGTGAAAATTTTGCCAAGGCGTGGTGAATTCAAGGTGAAAGCTTGGACGTTATCTTCCATCATGTGTAAAATGCGCCCAAGGTGGTGGGCCTTAGATAAATTTTGCTAGGCGTGATTTTCTCCAAGTATGTAAGGCGCCTAAGATGATTTTTTTTAAATATTTTGAAGGCGTTGGAATTTCCCAAATGTGATATGCGCCAAGAGTAAGGGAGTTATAAGGTGTTAGAAAATTGCCTAGGCGTTGAAATTGCCAGATGAAAAATAAATTAAGTGTGATGTGCTTTCAAGAAATATTTTCTAAGAAAAGTTGATGAATTTTTTCTCACCACTGGCAAGATGGATTGAAGGATGAATAAAATTTTCTAAGGGAAAATTTTTCAAAATGCTAAGTGATTCAAAAATTTTCTAAGGCACAAATATTTTCTCCCTTAGAAAAATGCCTAAGTGGAGAGAGATACAGTGGAATTTTCCTTGAAACCACGGATGAACACATGAGAGATAAGTCGATGATTGTTGCTAAGATTGATAATTTCCAAGTCGACAAAATTCTCGGAGGATCGAAACGGTGTTGAAGAGCAATTTTCCAAGGTTCAAAAATTCGAGAGAAATAAAATGAAACGTTAAATACGTGCACCCATGAGTTCGACGCGTTCTGGAGGAAATTTTCTTCTGGGCATTGAGGATTATCGATGAGGAGTTGATTTTAAGGTCTTCCATGCTTCACTGCGGCCTTCAGGATGGATATTTTGGATGGACCTCAAGTTGATGAATTTTCCTAAGGGATATTTTAAAATTTTCTAAGGCAAATGTGAAGTAAATGTGTTTTCAAGGTAAAATCCTCCGGACAATGAATTTGAAAGTGATCGCCTAGATGATTTCTGATCGAGTTCCTGATGAAGGAATTTCTTCTCAAGCCAGAGTTAAATGAAATATCAGAGTGAAGTACACCAGGCAGAATACAAGATGGGTTGAAAAATTGGCTAAGGCATGAAGAATTTGAACACGAAGTTGGCGATGAACGCTTGGAGATCAAGGCATGAAAATCAGGTGAGTAAGTTGAATTTATATTATGAAGTGTTCTAATACCCTTCTCCTTGCTTGTTTTGCAGGAGGGACGTCGAGATCAAGCGTTGATGATTTAAGTGATCCAAGATGACATTTCAACCTCGAAGGATGAAAATTGCGAAAAATGGCTAAGTGTTGAAGAAATGTTTTCAAGATGGAAGCTCGAACAAAGTTGAAGAACAATGTCAAGAAAGAGGATCGAGGACAGTGCGAACGCGTCTACAAGCGGAATCTTCTAGAAGACTAATTGTGGGCATTTATTGCCTTTGCTATTTTTGGGAGTGAGTGGGAATCTTTGATTCATTTAATGTACCACTCCCAATTTTGGCGGTTTTTAGGGTTAGGGCTGAGGTGGCACGATTCTGGCCACTCTATCGATTGTAACCCTAGCCGTCTTTTGGGACTTGGCTAGCTATATAAAGGGGGAGTCCCCCTCATTTGTATTAGGATTAGAAAGTAGACAGTAGAGAGGATCAGGGTAGAATTAGAGTAGAGGGACAGCTTAGAGTAGCTTAGAAGTAGATTGATAGTGTAGTTTGGAGAAGAAAGAAAGTTTTCCCTTTGAAAACTTTTGAAGAGATTGTTGTGTAACACATTTTATGATAATAGATCTTTTCATTGATGATGGAATTCGTCTTGTCATGAAATGCTAGCAAGGTTCTTCTTCCTTCGTATCCAAGTAACTAATTCATGCAAATAGCTTACTTGGTGTGTGGTGTTTTATTGAGATAGCTTGTTTTATTCCATACCACTAGCGGCTTGTTGATGATAAGTCCGCCTTGTAGTCAACTGGACATTATCTTGTGTTTAACTTCGGTTTGTGGTTTACATACTTATATGCGTTGTTACGATGGTGTATGTATGTTAAACTATAACTTGAATACCTTTGCTATCCCCTTCAGAAGATTGCACCGATTTTTTGAGGCTGTCCGACGGAGGCTAGTGAAATCCGGTTGAAGTCTATTGAAGTGAAGCTCCACATATCCTGCATTTAGAATAGAACATAAACTTCTTAGGCCCTACACCCTTTTCAATTCAGTACTTTCTGGTTAGAATAGGAAACCCGCACTTCATAGATAAATCTTTCGAGCATTTGAATCCCTTTCTCCACTGCCGAACAATTCTGTAAGTCCCCTTGAAATACCAGCAAATCACATCGAGCCAAACTGAGCCTATTCGCATTAAAGGAACCTTGGAGTTGAACGCATGAACTTTCTTGCAATCTTAGCATGCGGAATACTTTGATCAAGAGAGAATAGGGAAGCCGTTGGCAACTTTATTCTGCGTTGGTGCGGTCACGAAAAACACATCAACACCAAGCACAATGGCAAGCATGATGTAAAGTCCGACTTTGGCACAAGGGGGGTAAAAGTTTGACCTAGGTCAGGATAGAAGCAATTTCCAAACTCAAGTGAAGTCCGTTCAAGGAAAAAGAAATGTCCAAGACTAAGTCAAGTTCGCCTTGCACAATGGCATGCACATATTAAAGTCCGCCCAAGGAGAAAAATTCAGAAAATTGACTAAGTGTTGGAAGGAAAACAAGAGGAATAAAGAGGAAAAGTAAAGAGGAAGTGAATAAAATCCTTGCCCAAGTATGGAATTTGTCCTACACAGCACAAGCCAAATTCAGAATTGAAGGTGAATCCACATGCAAAGTTCATTCAAGCATAGGGATGGCCAAAATATTGGCTAAGTAGTGGTATGCGTGAAGGTGTTGCAAAATGAACTTGAATAGCCAAAATTTGGCTAAGTATGGGAAATACTTCACAGAGAAAATTCCAATTTCCTCCATTGTGGCAAAAGCATAGAGGCATTCTTCTCCAAATTCAAGGCACTTGAAAGAATATTCAGACATCTTGGGGGGATTTCATATACAATCCCAAACCTATTGAAGCAACTAGGGCAACTTCTTGAAGGATTTCATCCCCTGAAGAATTAAAGACAAGCCCCCAATCAGAGTCAGATGGTGACAAGAAGAGTGTTCCAAACAAATTTCCATACTTAGATAATTTCTTGACACAAATTGGATAATTTAGAGAGGAAATCCAAAGGAATAACACCAATCCAACTCAAGGCGCTTGTGGGAATTTCAAAGCAATCAAGAAAGAAAACCTTAATAACTTCAAGTCTAAACATGTGCTCCAAGGCGAGACTTCCAATATAGGTGAGAAGAAGAAATCGAAGTCTCAAAAGGGATCTAGGATCAAAGCTAGGAGGAAACAAGCGCAAAGGACAGAGTCATCGGCAAGGAAAATATTGTAAGGCAAGAACATGGAAAAACGAACAAAGTGACCAAGGAGGACATCCAGCCTGCTGAAGTGGCGCCTCGACCAATCAAATTGTTCCAAGTCAGCACGTCTAGATTCAATGAACCTGACACTCCACCATGTAGCAACTTTCTATTTTATTGTGGGTTCATATTTCGCAAAAGGACAAGTGTCCTCGAATGTAATTTTCTCATTGGTCGAGAAGGAGTTAGTTATGACAAGCCCTAATTAGGGTTTTATTTTGTAATCTTGGCCATTGAATTTTAATTGGGGAGCCTATAAATTGAGCTCATCCCTCATTTGTAAAGCATGGGAGCATGTTGCAAAACATGTTGAGATAAATAAATTGTGGGGTACGACTGCCAAAGTAATAAGTAATACATGCATTGTTCTGATGGTGATTACTTCTCTTATTTTGGAGTTGGCATGGTTCTTATCCCTCATCATAGTTTAGATTTTATTTCATGTATGTTGGATGAATGCAAGATTTGATAAGTATTGATTTATGGTGAAACTTTTGCTCATACTTTCTTTGAATGGATGATTTTCATTCAATGCATAAAGTTAGCCTGAGCTTACTTTGTGGATGCTTAACTTCTGTCTGGATAAATATTGTTCAATTTGATGGTAGTTATTCATGACATGAAAATCATAAGCACATTCCCTTGAAGATTGCACCCACTTTGTGTAGTTGTCGTTGAGTGTGGTGAAGCAAAGCGTGGTTATTGGTTTCACCAAGTCAATACCGTCTCTTGAATTCTTAGGAAGTAGATTAGAACTTCTAAAACCCTTATCTCTTTTTTAGATTGTTTGAAAGACCCAAGCAATAGAGCTTCATTGCCTAAACCTTCATTGTGAATTGAACAAGCCTAGTGTAAGTCCCCTTCGTGTTACCAACATATCACAACGACCATTGAGCTTATCCACACGTCAAGACTTGACATAAGGAACCTTAGAATTGCCATATGATCTTCTTGCAATCTTAGCATACGCGGTGGTTTTTCAAGAGAGGATAGGGTGTCTTTGGGCATTTTATTCTGATGTTTGGTGTGTCACAAAACACCCATCAACAGGTCCCTTTTGTAAGATTATGAAAAAATTTCTAGCTCCTAAATAATGACTAAGTTAAGTATATTCAATTGGCCATTGTTTGAAGAAAAATCTAAGATTCGATGTATATTTTCCCATAAATGGTTCTTTCAACTAAGGCTGAGCTACTTATGATACTAAAAATGGGACAACACATAGGTTCATTGGCACTAAGGGTATCAACTGTACCAAATCAACCTTTTTTTTGATAAAAATATAATTGTACTAATATAAACAAATTATATAAACTTTCAATGGAAAGAGAATGGAAAAACCTAGTGAGAGCATGAACGGAGAGAGGACATTACTTTCATAGAGAGCAGCTATTGAGAATCTAAATAATGGTTAATTTATCAATCATCAATTGAGATAATAGTAGCAAAAACCTATCTATATAACTAGGTAATGATAAGCAACCACCAAAACATAGAAAGGAGGGATTTCTTCATTACCAGACATAGAAAGATGAAGCGTAGCTTCAAACTATCCCATGGTGGTGAACCCATTTCCTTTTGTTGTGATGACACAAAATATCCCCTATGTTCTTGATAGCATAGTCATGTTGCGTGCACATTCCTTCCATTGCCATTCCTTTCCATTGAGAAAAATAAACTATGTCAATCACCTTTATTTGGTAGAAGCAAGTCATCAAAAAGGAGAAAGAGGCTCTTTACCTTCAAATGCTAGTTTTTTAATTGCACAATCCAACTATGGATGCATCACACTCTTGTTTAGTCTTATAAGCAAAACCTTTCCTCCATATTGAGTTTAGAATATTTCACAAAATTCTCTCAAATGGTTTGACTGAAACCTCATTGTTTTTCATTCTGACTCTAATACTAGAGAAACAATAAGGTACCTTATTTTTATTAATTTCATATCAATTGCAAGATGTATGACATGACCTAGTCACTTTCCCCTAGCAATTGGTTTGGGAGAACTCTCAAGAGAAGCATTTGAAACTCTTAATTTGTGTGCAATTGGTGATAATTTTAGAGGCTATTTAATGCAAGGGTATTTTTTAAATTATTTTCTTCTCTAATATCATTCATACTCTAACGTATTGTTACATCAACTAAAAGATAGCATTTAATAACATATGCATTTTATCCATAGATACAAGACTCAGACTTGACACAAACTCGATAGGTAGATTTTTACTTGGACTCAGTACTCAAACTCTTGAAAGATTTGGCACTTTGTTGTGATTTAATATTACATCTTTAAATAAAATAAGGGAATAAAATAAAATAAAATATTTATAAAGTTGTCCATTTAAAATAAATCAGTGTTCCACGGGGACGCGTCCCCCTCAAAAATCCTTGCGTTTCCTAGAGGGGGACGTCTCGGAGACTTGGGGACTTGGGGGGGACGTCCCCCCATCAGCCCACCACCAGCGCCACCATCCCACCACCAATGTCATTGTCTCCAAGATGCTGCTAGGACTTTGAGGATGCTAGGGTGTCCTCAAGACATCTAGGGGACTCCTAGTTGTCTCCAAGATGTATAATTCTTATACTTATACATCTTTTTATAACTATTTTTTCAAGTACTATATGTATTTCAGCACCCTACTGCCCTCTTGCCGTCGTCCCCCCGCCGTCCCCCTGCCGCCCCCAAACTTAGACCCCCTATCCCCACGTCCCCGAAACGCGTCCCCTATCGTCCCGCCGTCCCCGTCCCCGAAACCCCGTGGAACACTGAAATAAATCTTAAGGATAGCTTTATTTTTATTTAATTTAATAAAGTGACTTATATTAAATGTTGTGGTAAATTATTAAATAGTCATTTTGGGTGTAATAATCACCCTTAATTTTTTTTTGAGAAACTTGTTATCTCAAAACTTAATGAAATGCCAAGCACCTCCTTTCCACTTTCTGATCACCAAGTTCCCAGTGTGGGCAAGGTGAGAGCATACGGTGTATAGGATTACAATTATATTTGAAATGAAACAACTGAAGGTAATCCACTTATCTAGTGGGGTTAGCATAGCACTTCCAATTTTTAGTGGGAAAGCTCAAACAATACTAGAAATGTAAAGCCAA
>VDFB02176627.1:0-14509 GCA_007258455.2 Sequoia sempervirens
ATCTATATAATTAGTATTGAATTATGGAGGACATCCTCCTACAAACTTGTATTCCAAGTCTTTATTTCTATTGTATTTTAAAAATTTCATCTTTTAACTTTATGTATTTATTATTAGTTCCTGCCAGGGAACTATAGGCAACCCCTGTTGCTAAACAAGTTATTAATAATATTGATTTTAACAAATGAAAATTCAATTTTATTTTTTATTTGACAAATATTTCTATATAATTAAAGTAAATATGCAAAATATATCTTAAATGTAATTGGCTTCAAAAGTTTTGAAATATGTGTGCTGCTACTGGCACCGGCATTAACGGGGTCTTCATCCGCAGCACACATAGTTGCTACTGGCGCAGGCAATTGTAGCCCATTTTGGGGCTTCTTTTCTTTCACAAAGCCCTTCGCTGCGAGTTCGAGAGGCTTCACAGGGATGTGCTTGATATTGAGGAGAGGCATTCGAACCCTGCTCGACGGCTACCACTTTTTGAGGGTCATGTACAAGCACCATAGCAATGCAGAGGATGAGGTGATGCTCATGCTTTTGTTTCTCATTTATTTTCTTTTTACTTTGCAAATGTTGTTTTTTCATAACTTTTTTCAGATTCGAACCCTTGATTATTTCTGTTTTTCCCTTTTACCGTGAATTTTTTCTGTTCCAATGTTGCCTGTGGCAGAGGAGGTGCCCGATTTCCCTCGAGGTAAAATAGTAGTTATCATATTTTAACAAATTATCCTACTAAATTTATTAGGAATTTGCATTATGTTATGGCTTAACGTGGGTTTGCGCAGGGTGCAAGCGCGCTGAGCCGAGGTCGATGCCCTATTTGATACGGAGGAGCAGAAACGGCCACTCTCGAAGAAGTGCAAAAAATCATCAAAACCATCATTGAATCCGTATGAGCGTGAGGGCGATCCCCAGTTCCAAATTGGGATTACTGGCAAATTACCAAAATTCGTTAATACTCTCCGCTATAAGCTATGTAATTCACACCCTTACTATGTATACGCAAGGTCTATAGAATAGTCACCATAAAACTCCACCATAGGATGACTGGGATACCCACATCCACCGGTGACAATACTTATATACAAATAGAAAATCCTTATTTATCTACTCACATACCTTCACTTAATGGCGTCCCTAACATTTCCAGTACCACCGCCAGTATATTATATGTAACTTAAATGGTATATTTTAGGGCGTTAGCTAAAGGGACTCAAATAATAGGACAATGTAAGGTATGGATTCATTCCAGAGATATTTGAGTATATACACCGTCTCATTCAGCAATTATTACATTTTTGAGATTCTTCAGGGTATATCATATTCTAGCTTGTTTATTATGTAAGAAGGGGTCTTGGACTTTGTTTATATATCCATAAACCATTTCTCACGTTCCATATATTTTGATGTCTAAAGAAAACACGCTTATTTGAAACAACAATATCATTAATGTGTCAGTTACATTTTGGTTATGCTGGCAGCAGCTATGTATCAGTTTTGTAAGAATAAATTAGTAATTCATCAATTACATATCAATAATGTTGCCAATAATTATGGGTCAGTTACCATTGGTTGTGCACCCACTAAGGATTAGTCAATTACAATAGAACTGACCCTACAGGTGGTAAAATGAATTTGAATTCATTTACAGAAGACCTTAAGCTTGTGATAGAAATAAAAGGCTGTAATCAGCAATAGTGTTAATTTTTTGGCTTGAAAAATTTGTGCAGGTAATTTGAGGACTTTTTGTGGCTGAGTGAAGGACCCATACTGCTCTTGGATTGGGCCCAAGTGGGAGTCAATATCTTCTTAGTAAAATGTTATGTGTTTGCATGCTATTTGAATGTGTTTGTTGATAGGCTAGAGATATTATCTTCCATATTTAGTGTTGCCCTTGTTGGAATGTAAATACTATTCATTTTCAAAGTTTTAGAAAAAGAAAAATAAAAATAAAATCAAGAAATTTAAATTTAAATTTTCTGTTGTAGTTGTTTGTTCTATTTTTATCTATGATAGATTTGTTTCATAAAAATCACATAAGAGTAACCTTCTTAGCCTTGTGTGAGTACCAATAATGTCTTAAATATCTGCCACTCAAGAAGGGGAAAACTGGAAATTGAAAATTGTTCTTTGTTGAAAAAGTTGTTGTCGATTCCATGGATGACTTCTCCGCCACTCACAATCTTTGCTACAGTACAATGTTTCTTTTCTTTACAATCCTTGTCATGGTATGATGTTCTCTATTATTGACAAGCCATCCACCTCCTCACACTTCCTTGGTATCAATAATTTATTGAAAGCAATTTGCACCACATTCACTATTATGCTGCATTAACAGAGAATCTGCTTAACATGGGGTCATGCCTACCAGGGTTTAAATTTGAGTCATTAGTGCATTAAGTGCACCATTTTTCCACTATCTCACATTTTCCTTGACTGATATTTGTAATCTGTTGTTGTTTAAAAAGGAAAAAATGAATTACGAGTAGTGAACTTTGTGCTTTGTTGCTATCTGCACCATTTTCCCACTATCTCACATTTTCCTTGACTGATATTTGTAATCTGTTGTTGTTTAAAAAGGAAAAAATGAATTACGAGTATTGAACTTTGTGCTTTGTTGCTATCCTCAAAGACAGTTGCCAGTTGTTTAAGAAAATGTCATTTTTGTGTGTTGCAGCCTTGATTTTCTTTTATAGACTTTTTTTTTGAATGAAATGGTTGCTTTGAGTGTTAATTCTTGAAGTTGAAACATATAAATTTGGTAGAATGAAGTCACATTTATTTGGTTAATTGGTTATGGATATGCTGCCAATTTATATACTGTTCTAACTTGGGAATGTGTTGTTGTATATATATGTCAGAAAGTGATTTATTCATAGATTTTTCCCAACGTGCATGTGTGACTGTGCTTACTTGACATGTAAATAGTTATTAATAGGAAATAATGTTCAATTGAGTTCTTTGAAAACAGCTTGAGTGTTGCACAAGGTTGAGTATTTCTTCCTTAATACATTAAGAAAATACTATGTCAACTGTTGTAGCATTTAATGTCATGTGTCATTGATGTTGCAATTGATTTTTCTTTTCCTTGTTTGATTTTGAATATAAATTTGTACGCACTTTTAATACTGGCAAAGTTAAAGCACTATTTTCCGTTGCTTGTACTAGTATGCATGCCACATAACATGATCTTGTTTTTCTTGTTCTTGGTAATTCCTTAATTAGCAGCTAAATGGTAAAAATCTTTACTCTATCTTTGTAGCCCAAAAAAATGTAAATGTGATTTCATGCTAGTAGGTAAAAAAATGAGTCTTTGATAATCATTTGTTAGGGGTCATACTATTAAAATTTATAAGACTGTGGGGATTGGTTCAGAGTATTGAGTTATGATTAAATGCATGCATCTTTGGCATTGAATATTTTTTTGTCTTGAAAAATATATTCTTGTAAACATGGTTTATTAAGTTGCTTTTAAAGCTAAAAATAGTTGATCCAGATACTATAGTTGTTGGATATTTGCAGGTTGAGCCATCACCCACAACAGGCAATTTCCCACTTATTCTTATCAAACAAGAGAATGCAGATAAGGAAGGTGGATCAAACTTTGTCTTCAAACCATATCCAAAGGTAGGTACCACTAATTCACCTTTGGCAATCCCTTTCAAGTCTTGTAGGTTTTCCAACTTGATTATTTGTTTTATACACACTTGTATACTTAGAATTTACATATAATTGTCAATATTTCTTGCAAGCAATGTAAAAGAGATTTTTATTATCTCTTTTTGAAATTATATTAACCAATTATGTGGACAATGTAAGCTACGGGCACCATCTTTGGAATCACTCATCAAGAGTTTATTTATAGGTATTGTGTTTGGATATAGACAATATAAGGTACATATATGGTCACTGTGTTTTGAATCAATCAAGTGAATATACATATGGCCAATCTGAAAAAAAATTAATCGTGTTATGACAAACTATGATATCTGATAATAAGTTTGCAGTGTATAAATTCATAAGCTAATTTATAAGTCATCCAATTCACAACAAATAGCACAGTTCCAGAGATTGAAAATGATCTTATATGTGTGTGTGTTTTTTTTTCTGTGCATGCATATGTTTTTGTGCTCGAGTTTTGTATAATCATTTTCCTGCTAGAGTTTTCTAGCATATGAGGTCTTCATGCATCTATAATCATTGGTGGCTCTTATTGCATTCATGCCAACAAAACCTGAGGTAACTATTGGGCCACTTGATTACAATAAGGAAGAAAGGAGTGCTCTAGCCAGTAAGTCACGGGTTCATCCACCAAAGTTTGGGAACAGAGACTGACATAAACTAATTAATGAGGTTTGTTTTAATGCTGTTTTGAATTTAACATTTGAGCTTAATTATATGTTTTTGCAATTCATGTTTATGGTTTTGCATATAATTTAGTACAACCTCTACTTCTTTGTTCTAATAGCTTAACTATTTTCTTGCATTATAGATTCATGAATATATGTTGAAAAAGGTGACTCTCGCACCTAAACTTAGTCCTGTGACAGGCAACCAAGATGCCTCACAACCTCTACACCTGAGGTTGAAGACCACAGAAATACAATTACAGTGACATCTGTAGAACATTTACAAGTACAAGAGATGGTTGGGGATGGACATGAATCACCTACACAACCAGGAGTTCCATCATTCTATACAGTCCATGAAGTTGAAAAATCTTTCCTTACAAACAACAATCAAAGAAAGTTTTTACATCAGATCCCTTGAATTTTTGACATGCTTTGTTACAGTCACACTTCTATAGCGAGCAATCCCAATGATTTAGGGGAGAGACTTGAACCATGTCATTGTCATGGCCATGCTCTAGTATTAGCACTCAATAACACACTGTACAAATATCAAACAAAATTATAAATTACATATTGATCAATTGGTCTGATCCAACAGTCCTATAGGGGTGATCCCACAATAGTGGTTTACAATTTTTGGCCAAACTGGACACTGAAATTTTTATTTTTAACTAAATCTTCACATTCAGACACCTATAGCGGCTAAACCATGAGGAATTTGAAGATGATGCAAACTAGAGTCTCATCACATTTTGTCTATAGATTCTAAAAATATTTTTTTCAAAATTTTTGGAATCAAATTGCACTTATTTTTCCATTTCCCACAAAATCTAGTTTTTTTTCAAAAAACAGCACTTTTAAAAAGTGACGCACATCGTATAACGCATAACTTTTTTTGCATGAAGGATAAAATTCTAATTCTTTCGTTATTCTAACTGTCTATCTCTGACTGAATTCGATTTACTCCACTCAATGCATCTGATTTATTCTAAGGCATGCAAACCTTTTAAACTCAGGCCTATTTGTTTTTATTTTTATTTTTGTGAAAGCCGCAAAGAACAGTGTTGCTGAGAATGCTAACATGATTCATGGGACACACAAGATGAATGACAAGGTTAATTATTTCCAGATCCAAATAATCTAATGCAGTTTCAAAGTTAGCTATACTCTGCTCTCTTTTTGTTTTGTGTTTTTATTCTGAAAACCCTGTATTTGTTTTTCTGGTGTAAGTTGATTCTTGGTGCTTAATGGAGGATGTAGTAGGGGTGGATTTGGCTGACACTACTGGTTTATAATACACCTTCAGCCGTGGTGGCTAGGGTTTCCTAGCGCCGCCCTGGACTTCTACTGCCATGACTACTAGGAGAGTTAGCAACTACTACAGAAGGACGATTTTCCTCTATGAAAACATGATTCATGGGACACACAAGAGGAATGACAAGGTTAATTATTTCTAGATCCAAATAATCTAATACAGTTTCAAAGTTAGCTATACTTTTGCTTTCTTTTTGTTTTGTGTTTTTATTCTGAAAACCGTGTATTTGTTTTTCTCGTGTAAGCCGATTCTTGGTGCTTAATGGAGGATGTAGCAGGGGTGGATTTGGTTGACACTACTAGTTTATAATACACCTTCAGCTGCTCTCTGAGCCGTGATAGGATAGGTATATTCTTCCATTCACAATTTATTTGGTTCATTTTATTTCTTGTGGTTTCTCTCTCCTAGGTGACAAAATTTGTTGCTTCCTGCAGAGGGTTACGAATCTAAAATTGCAGGTCTAAAACATTGTAAGCAACTAATGTTTTTTCCTTCCTGTATATGTTTTGGATGGTTGAGAATAAATACGAAAAGAACCGCCAAGGGGGAGGGTATCTCAGGCTCTCCTTATGGTGCGGCGGCCTATGGAGAGGCTGCACCTCCACAAGGCCGCATGCCTTGAGAGAGTCACGACTGCTCAGAGGCTGTTATGCTTCTTAACCCACGTTTGTTGATCAAAAGTTTTTACTTTTGTTTTCTTTTATTTTTTATCTTTATTGTATTTTATTTCAAAGTTTTATTTTTTTCTTTCAACGCCAACCAATAGTCAACACTAATCAATATATTGATCAATATCTGACTAAATTTATATAATGATCAAACACGCAACACTAATCAATCAATCCAACCCCAAATTTATATGCTAATCAAACACAACACTAACCAATCAATCCAACCCCAAACTCTTTGTGAGTTTAAAAGTAACAATTGTCATATTCATATTTATTACTTTCATTACTTTCAGTTCTTCAAAGCATTCAGAGCCCTAAATAACAATCTGCCTGATCCATTATCCAAACAACCTGTCTGCATTTTATTGCCCCGAGGCCCTCCACAAGTTAAGGGCTTCAAGAGGATAATATAATCAAAAGAAGGGTTTCTATCCCTATCTGTTGCAATGAGGTAATGCCCAATTATTACACGCCTCTATTTGTTTATTTCATCATTTTTTCCTTCTAGGAAATAATCCGTTCAGCACAAATACAAGTATATATTGTTTGTTTATTATAGTTTTTTTGTTTTTGTTTTGGGTGCGTTGGAAGTGGTTTACCTGGATATTGCATTAAAGATCTGAGTTTTTTTTGTTCTGTTTCGTGGGTGGATCTGTAGTTACATCTCAGATTTCTAAATATTTTAAAATGATTTTATTTTGTATATATTTGACATAAAATATTCAACATTTAAATGATATTAATTTTGTATGTTTTTTTAAGTAAAATTTTGTTTAAAGGGTTGGATCTATAAATTTAATTATAATTTCTAATGTTTCTATATGGTTCAATAGACTGATCGTATTTGTATTTTGTACTTCATACATGTGAAAAGAAAATTAGGAGTGAACAACCCTTCCAATGGAAAAGGGGGTAATAAGAAGGTATTCGTGAGTTCATTTTCCTATTTTTTTCTTTGAATTCTGCTATTAGATGACTGATAAAATTTAATCTTAGTAATAAAACATTTCATAATGTAATAATAAATAAAACTTTTACTTTCTTAATAATGAATTTATATTTTTATTTAATACTTTTTAAGTGGTTCTCTATTCCTATAGAAATGGATCCTAAGAAATGAACTTAGAAATATTCTAAAATAAATCAAGAACAACAATCTAATTAAAAAAGTTTGTTTGCACAAATCATTTCATTTTAAAAATTAAAATAGATTATAATTTCATATTAACTTAAATTAAAAAATACAAAAAGAAACTAATTAATTACTAAAAAGAAATTAGAGTCATCAAATGAAAAAAGCCACCTATAAAGAAATAAGAGTTATACAAAGGAAAAAGAAACTAATTAATTACTATAAAGAAACTAGAGTTATGCATTGGAAAAAAAACCACCTATAAAGAATTATTCTATTTCCTTTACTTTAGTTTTCTTTTTCCAAATGCATTTCTTATTTTTCTTTGAATGTCTATCAAATTTTTTCTTTTAAACTTCTAGAACAAAAACGATAGTTGAAATTTTGTTTTTGTTTATAGACATTTATAATTTTTTCATTAAAAATACTTTAGAAGAACATTTATTTTAAATTAAATAGATCTATTTTACATATGAAACGGACTATAGAATTTTTAGATATAATAAATATAATTAATCAAATGTATGATTGTCTTCACATTGTAAATATTTTTTAAATGAAAGAAGAATATATGTTACTTAAAATTTTTTTTAGTTGAAATATTTTATTTATCAAATATAATAATATTTATTATAAACTTTGAATTGATATCTATGATCAAATAAGTAATGAATATATAATTAGACTACACATCAATATACTTTAAATTTTTTATTAATATAAAATTTGATAACCATTTAAGCAAAGATTTTGAAAGGGTGTTACAATCTTTAATAAAGTCAACGGATAAAACAATAGCATGATAATAGATCTCCTTCCTTCATTGGGATTGTAATATACCATAATATATGGCCTTAAAATCCTATTCATAATATGAGCTTCTCTAAACTATACAACACATTGAGTATTATGATGTTGGGCCTCCCTTCAATAAAATGTGATTATATATATTTTTGGTAGGTTAACAAGTATTCTCTTTTAAAAAGTAAATAAAATTCAAAAAAAAAAAATAGTTGTAAATAAAATTCAATTAATATTATAATTAGGTTATTTTATCACTCTTATGTTATTTTATTTACTTAAAAGTTATTTTACTTTTTACTGTGGAGTTATTTAAGGATTATTTTATTTTATTCATATCATAGGTGCCTACAAAAGATATCTTTGGCGTATTTTTTAAATATAGGTATGCTAGTTTATAATATTTATTCAAGTACCAATAATATATATAAAAGAATTAATATAAAATTTAAAAATATTTAATGATATAATTTCAACATCATATTTAATTAATTGTAACCACCAATAACTGTCAATTTATTTGCTGCCCTCATTAACTTTAAAAGTGTTATGCATTGTTAATGAGAAGTATAAAAATGAAGCTATGATTATATATAGTGACAAAAAGACATTAAGAATTAAAAATAGATATCTAAAAACACTCGCTATACCATCTACCTGTTCATATTCATAATAATTAATTAAAAAATATCTAGTTAATATTTATCCCTTTACAATAAATAAATATTTTTTATTAAATTTTGAATACTTTCTAATTACTTACTTAAAATTATTTAAAATCTCTCAATGAGTTTTAATTTTTTTAAAAATAAATGTAGTACCCCTCCATTCTCACCTAGGATGTGCAGGTAGTCTGACTAAGGAATCAGAAGAGGAAGATCGGACAAGTTCTAATGGTATTTTATATGTTGTGATTGGATTAATTAAATAAGGGTAATATTGTTTATTAAAATGTTAGATTAAATTATATTTAAATATTTAAATATTCTATTTATTTTTAAAAAGTCATGTATTTTATTAAATGTTAAATAAATATTAAATAGTGTTTATTATTTTAATCAATTATTTTATTGAGGATAATTGTTTGGAATAAATTATTTAAATTAATTAGATAATGTGTTTTGCAAGTAAAGTTGTAAAAATAGAAATTAAAACAAAAAGTATTGAAAATAGAAAAATAAATAAATAAAAGAATGAAAAATTTGTGTGAACGAATAAGAATTGAGATTTAACTAAAAAACTTGCTTTTAAAGATATAATTTCTTTTATTGATGATTTTTGGAGCTTTTGCAATGGAATAGTATTATCTTTTATTTTAATTAAAAATTTTGGGGGTTTTTAGACACACAGAAGATTATTGTGAAAAAAAAAGTTGAACAAGTAAATTTTTGCTCTGCAAACTACTCTTTGGTAAAATAAAAAGAAAATAAAATAAAAGAAATGGAAAAAAAAAAGACTTGCAGGAAAAAGTTCTTGGCGGAGGATGGTTTTGCACATCTTCTGGAAGATGAAATCTTTGGAAAAAGCTTAGGAATCGAAATACGAAGGCTCAACTTCAATCTTCATCAATTCGAGCTTGAAGATCCAGGTGCTTTATTTTAAATGTTTATTTAAATTGTGTTGTTAAAAGATTGTCTGTACAAAATTGTAGATGTTTATTTTGATTTTGTGAAATTATAAAAAAATAAAAAAAAGAATTAGATAATTTGCTTACATATGTTGAAATATTGTCTGTTAATTTGTTGTGAAATTTTAAAAAAATATTTGTAGAAGGATTGTGAAAATCTTAGATCCTCTCTAAGGAAATGAATTTAAAATGGTAGAAAATTCGAAAAGAAAACAATAGATAATTTAGAAAATAGCAGAACATAGGGTCACTGTTTATCGCAACTCTACAATTTTGCAACCCTAGGTGCTGGCTGAATTTTTTATATATTGTTAAAAATGCAGTAATGCAGCACCTTGATTAAAAGTATAGAAAGACCAGATCCGAAATAGCGATACAAGTCGAGAGAAATACACTAGTTTTATTATTAGCATTGTTTGAATATAGTAAAATATTTTAATGTATTATTTAATAAGTATTTATATATATGTTTAATTATATGTATTATATATATATATATTTAAATATATTTTTTTAATTGGTTATTTTGATAGAATAGATATTTTTAAAAGAAAAATAAGTCTTAATTTATTGTATGGTTTATATCGAGACAATTGTAATTGGTTATATTAAAGGTTGGAATCTTTTAATAATCATATTAATTTAATTCTTAGATCTTTGGTTTTAGTGAGAACTCTTAAATGATTTCACTTGTGGATTTTAGAATTGCCCAACTAACAAATATCTTGATAAAATAGAGATCATTTTAGATTCTTCCTTATGTGGACTTAGCAGGTATGGTTTATTAAATTAAAATTAGTATATTATTGGTTACTTGGTTTTTATAATAAACCTGTGGGATATTCATTTATTGTTGGTTTAGAAAATTCATCGTTTAGGTTATGATGTGATAAACCTAGCTTATTATCCATTACCATTACTTGATATACTTATACCAATTAGAATATCTACAAACTCATATTTATTCATTGCAATTATTAATATTGGAACAATAACTGATGGACTATAGTTTTAGATAGCTTTAAGATTCAACCTTATTAATTGCATATATTATGTTAGTTCAATTTATTAGCTATACATGGGTTCTAAAGATGATTGATTGATATGTTTAAGGGAATGTTATTTAATAGGAGCTAAGAAATAGTAAAAGATAACATAGTTCAAGTGTAGATTACTGTCTTGATTATAATTGTAAATGGTATTATCATATAATTCAAATGTTGATATTATATTGTTGAATTCTCATTTTGAATGACCCTTGAAATGTTTTCATACATTAATCATCAATTTGTATATTCCTGAATTGATATCGTTAGATATTTAAGATTTAAAGTATTGGTTTGTGGTAGTGGTTTGACTAATTTAGAGTTGATATCTATTTATGCAGTTACATATACTAATTATTTGTTTTTGTTGGCAGGCCAATTGAAATCTTTCTTTTACCTTTCATGGTGAATGTAGTTAAAATATATATAAGTATGTGTTTATGTGACTACTCATTAAAAGGAAATCACTTTATGCTAGCATTCTTTCTTGTTACCGAGTATGAATAAATATTTGAGTGAGCTATTTTTTTGGTAATTTTATTTTTGCGAGAATATTCTAGTTCAGCGATCTTTGCAGCTTCACCTATAGAATTGGGTGGCGGCTGACTAAGCTATGCGGTGATGGACCCTGAAGAAAGGGGTTACTTCCATCGCTAGTGACGATTTTATGGAATTTTTATGGTACTATGAATAGAGGTTTGAGTTTAGCAATAATATTTTTAGATTGCTGTGTTACTTTGTGATGATGAATTCCTCTTAACGAAAGTCTTATAGGTGAACCATAGTTGAATGAGTCAATGAGTTGGAAGCGAGCTCAAGTTGTCGAACTCTGATTTGTTTTCACCGGGAGAATTATATGTGGGCAAAACCATCGGTGTGTTCGGCCGCAGGAGCGTGGGAATTGGGACCTATGACTTTCATTTCGGAGTCTTGTTTGATGTTGTCTGTTATTTTTGATAACATAAAACTACCATTGATTTATATAACTTCTTGCGGCGTCATGTGCTATTAATATCTTTGATCACGATGTGTGTACATGAGTCATGAACTAACCTTGGGTATGGGCATTAGAACGGTGCAATAAAATAATAGAATGTAAAGGAAATTTGTATTACTAAGCTGACCAACCTAAATTAGAAGTAGACTCCATTGCCAAAGTTAGTAATTCACTTATATCTTTTCTTGTAGCTTGTGTGATCATTGAATATAGCTATAGGTAGTGAATTGTATTGTTTTAAAAAAAGTTTTATTTGTTATGTGTGTGTTCTCTGGGGTTTTCACGTTGGGCGTTACAACTTGGTATCAGAGCCAAGGTTGCAGCACTAGGATCTTTGGGTAATGTTGCTACCATGTTTAGTTGTGGTGAGTCTTTGTGTTAGTACGGATATAGTTTTACCCTTGTGTCATTTGGGTGTAGATGGACATGTTGAGTCTTAGCTTGTTGAGGGTGAGAGTTATGTTCAGCATTCTCTTGTGTCTCTTAACTTCGAGTTTGAGTGAGATCAAGGTGACTTTGAAGTTAGTTATATTGTCTTATCTTCATGCATCTTCTCTTTGGGTGTATGTTTTATTGATTTTATATTATGTGAATTTTTATTTATTTATTTATTTTTTCTCATTCTACCTCTTTTGATGTATGTGAGCGTTGATTGTATTCTATGTGATTTTAAGGATATGTGCTGAAAATTCACTATAAGTAATGAAGGTTAGAAGTAGAAATAGATAAAAGAATGACTTTAGTATTTTCCTAGATTGAGATTGCATGTATTTTTATTGAATTATACTATATAAGTATAAAAGTAATGTAGTATAATATAATCGTACTGTCAAGTAGTGATCTGTTAAAATAATTATGATGGTTCCTTTACGATTGGTGCAAGTGAGTGACTTGATCATGTAACATGTATGAAATATTGTTTAGGGTGAATCTTCAAAATTAATTTAACAAACTTATTTTAGTGGGTGCTTTGCAAAGAAATCACTCCTATCTCCTTGTGTTCTTGGATGCATAAGTTTTAAGGGAATGCTCTAGGAGTACATTGGTTATTAAATGCTTATTTATACTAGTTAATTTTAAGTTTTATGAAAGGAAGTTGTGCATAACAAGTTTAATTTCGTAGAGTGCTAGAAGTGTGGTAGGAATGTTGCATTGTATGAGTGTAATTAGGTGTATGGGTAAAACAATCTCCTATGTATTTTCATGAAGTAAAAATTTAAATATTTTGATTTTTTTAAAAGTGTTGTACTTGGATGGTGTTTAAAGGCCTTGTGTTGATCAAATAAATGTTTTACCTTAGGAGAAAATATGATGATGTATGTTCATTTAATGAAATCTTGAATTAATACAAAATTGATGTGTGGTGGTGTGTAATTGATTGATGATTCTTCTTAATTGTTATTAAATCTAGTATGTAAATAAATGGTAATGTTTTGTGTTGAAAGACAATGCATTTTGACATGTATATAATGTGTTTCTATGTTAAGTGCACTCTCCCCTACAAATGTAAATGATATAACTTGGGTGAAATATTGTTTCATGACATGAAAATAAAAGTTTCTTTATGCGTGTATTATTATGAATGATGGAAGCAAACATGAATTATATAATTGAAATACATTGATATTTATCTCTCGTAAAGTGTATGATGTAGTAAATAGTGATAAAAATATTTTTCTTGTGAATCAAGAAGATTATTAGGTGATTTAAAAAAGAGAGTATATTTGTCTAGGAGGAAGCGGGTGAGGATTGTTTAGGCTTATGGAATTAATTCTAGCTTTAAGGGAGTTGATAAAATTGATCTTTGAACTTGAGGAAGAGGATAATGTTGATATTTAAGGAATTGTAAAAGTGATTAAAGAGTTTATAAATTCAGAAGAAAAGTATGGAGGATGTTGGGAGTACTTGTTTTTGATGTGTGGCATCAATCATGTATGTGCATATGAGAATAAAGAAAATTTGTTTTCTATAATAGTAGGTATGAATGTATTCCTTGTTTTGTGGAAACCAGTATCTGTGCAATGTTTGTGTGTTGTGTTAAACCCATGATTGCTTTGTGTGCCTATGGGATGGTGATACTATGTACCCATTCATAAAGACTATATTGTATTTGTTGGTGTGGAAATTAGCCATACCATTATGTGTGCTTGTATGTTTGTTACATGATTGAGGGCCAACCCATGTGTGGTTGAAAATCTATACATATAAGAGTAGCCAAAAGCTAGTTTCATGGATTCTTTTTCTTTTGGTTCTCTAGTCCCTCAATCTGTGAAGGGGTAGTAGCAGCCACAAAGTTCCTTAGGCGGAGTGTGTAGCGTGCACCTATTACGACGCAGAGTATTCTTAGCTCAACTGATCCCAAGGAAATGTACTCACTACTTCCCCTTATGATGGATCAGGGTACTTGATTCATATGTGCTAGCCTAAACCCCACAGTTTTGAGTATAGCAGAATTGGTTGTTAGTGTTTGTCTGGCCGTCCATAGGGACGTTGAGCTGACATTAGCGAGTGAACCTTGTCCATATGAGAGGTGAAGCTCGAGTAGCCCCATATTGATATGCC